>CAEGAF010113775.1:0-29362 GCA_903067075.1 Micropoecilia bifurca
TGGTGTGTAAAAAATGGCCCATTTTGTTTCCCCGGTTTTTTTTTAAATTTAGTTTTGCCCGGGGTTCCCCCCCCCCCCCCCCCCCTTAACTCTCTGCACTCTTTACCTTCTGCAGACACCGAGGCCTTTGTTTCTTTTATTTATAGTACCTGCTAACATTTTAATAACTTGGCTACCTCGCAAGCACACAAATACACAAGCAGGGATAAGTTTAAGAATACGTTTCTCCTTCAGCTTCCTATAGATCCACTTACCGGCTGCCTTGCCATGCAGACTACCAAGTGGTGTGCCAAGGGCAAATAATCCATCCTGATATAGATGAGGCGTGGAGGGAGGAGAGGATCAGCTTGGCAATGAAAGCGAGAACAGATTAAACTTGGTAGCAGTGGAATAAGCAAAAGAATACTTTTATGTACAGCAAACTTTGATTAACGGTCATGTGCTTCTTTTGCTGTAAGCACTGGTTACGTTTTATCAAATAGACACGATTACTGATATTCAGATCGGTTTAAGACTGATTGCTTTGAACTACAGTTTTGATGCTGTTGGGATTTGGAGGCAAGGTATATAGAGTATGTTTCAAATGAATGAATAAAAGCAGAGCTCTGTGGTTTAGGTTCTGTTCACGTAATATTCCATATCCCAGTCTGGAAAAGCAGGGGTTGCCCTGTAGTATGACAGTCTAATTCGTCCATCTGTTGTCTGCTCACCTTTCCATCGATCGTTCCACATCCTTACGACCCGGCAACGCATCACTTTGTTATGGCTAGCAAAAATTAAAGGTAGTGTTTAACTATCGGACATATTCCATTTGATTTAGGCCATTTTCAGAAGATCTTGGGAATGTCTGGAGCCTTCAGAATAAGTAATAGTGTTTGTAAAAACTATCGTCAGTATTCAGTCTACGCACAAGATTTACCTCAGGGACAAATTTATCAAGCTGCTGTCATCACAGCGGAGCTGCTACTGTGCACCCCGCCGACTAGCATGTTCAAAATGCAAACTAAAGGCGGGACAACCAATCTGATTGGCTGAGCTAACCTGACACCACTTATTCTATTATGTGAAAGTGCAAGATATACTTTCATACATTTTTATCCTGTCTTAACATGTATTTGTTGCAGTAAGTTCAGCTTTTAATCCAAAGGTTTTAAACATTAATTTAATCACACACCATTATGAATTTTTTTTTTTTTTAAATTTTATTTTACACATTCAGTTTTTATTACAAACTCTCTAATGTGGTTTACACTCTCATCCATCCATCCTTCAGTCCAGGTCCCCATCCGTTATTCGTGATTTTATGTCTACTCGTCCGTCTTTCCATGTCAACATCCGTCCAGTTTTTGTAGATTCCATATTTAAAGTCTGACTCCTGTTGAGAATCCTCCCTAAACTTTCTTGTTTTCGCTTCGAAAACTGACTTAAAAAACCCCCAGAAATCTGTGAATTTGAGTTTGTGGGGGAAGAAAAAAAAACATGCTATTTTAATATTTAAACTTACTTGGAGCCCTTTGAAATGTTTGTCAGTGAATAAAAATGAAATGATAAAAAAAGAAAGTCCCCAGAGAGCGTGTGTTACAAGTATGTTTTTAAATAGGCGAGTCAGATTCGGCTTTCATCAAGCGACAGTTTAGAATCACTAAAGTACATAATGCATAAATTACTGTCTCCCACTCTACCTGGTGTTAAGAAAGCCCTGCTTAAATTGGAACCTGAGATGTAAAAGCATGTCATAACAAATCTGAAAACACCAGTTTTCCACTGAAATACTCTCAGAATGGAAATTGGATCCCACCAATGTTTCATGCTGGCTTTTATTTATTGAAATCACAGCAGAATTCTGGTATTTCTTGCTTGATTAAGAAATTGCTCTTAGCACTACAGCGATCCGACACATCAGAGAATTACTGTAGCTCCTTTCATTGGAAACAGGAGGGAAGCTTATTGAAAAACAATCTATTCAAGCTGGGCAGAGCTGGTTTCTATCTAAAAACCTGGGCTTTAGTTGATAAAACATAATTTACTCACTGTGTGAAACTCTGGAGACTTTGAGGGGGCAAAGGTGTGTTTTTATTTGTAGTATATTCTGAATATTTTAGACCTTGTTTTCACTTTAATGCACAAGTTAAAGGCCATAAGGGAATGATACAATTAGTTTTTAGCTTTTCGCAATCTGAAATGCTTATTTTAATCTTTCGTTGAGGTAATGTTTCTATTGGTTTTTGCAAATTTTTAATTTAAAAATGTCTTACTGTTTCAGACTCCACTTGAATTAATTCATTCAGTTTTTGGTTGTTTTTCTTATTGAAATTCAAAAACTCATCCTTTACTTTTATCACTAATCGATCTTGATTGCTTGTTGAGGTTTTATTTCATTCAAACTAAACAAAGCTCCAGAAAAGAGCTTAGCATCTCCCAAAAAAAGAAAAACATCTTCCTGATGTGCTTTCCCACACAACTGGTTGAGATGTAAATACTCTCTGGTTGCTATGGAGATCTGGTGAGTTCAAGATGCCGCTCTTGACTTCAATTCTTTAAAAAATAAATAAATAAAAGCTTTGGAGATATTTCTCTTCCATTGTTCTCCTCCAGTATGGTGGCCACATTAGCCGTTTGGTGACATTATTTAGACGAGATTCTAGAAATCAAAACCCTGTTGTGATTCTGCTTCCTCCCTATTCAAAATCCCCCGTCACCCACAGTGAAACACCGCGACAGCAGACTCAGAGACGCAGCTGAATGTCTTCCTGACATTTTCTCTTGCCTGTTATCCTGCAAATGAGTTCTCATTGTCTGCTTCCATCTGCATGGGTGAGCCTGTCGCATGACAGTGTTTCTATGTGCTTCTTTAAAGCGCCCAGCTCATCATCTTCACACATTTATCAATCAAATTTAAAGTAGGGGAGGTTTAAATGTTTTACCAGCTCATCGTCCCCTTGCATCTTCCGTCTGGATTCCTCTCCGTTAGGAACTGATACTTTTCTCTCTTTGCATCTCCTCCTTCGACTGTCGCCGTTTTCCTTAATTCCTGACCTTTTGTCGTTCTTTTCCTGTCTCTTCACTCGCGCGTTTACATCTCCAGACGACCCAGTGAGAGAAAATCCCAGAGCAATCGGGGCTTCGAGTGAAAACATGGCCAGATGATGCACTTCTTCAACCGTTTCACTCAAGAACACGCATGCACACAAAGCCGCAGCCGCTCCTGGCTGCATAATAAAAGCTTTCAACCAGCTCCATCAATCTGCTCATTATTACGCCGAACTCCATTTTATCCGGGCCTTGAGGGAAACTTGTAGTAGCTAGTTAGCGCCGTGCCACATTAACAGCTTGTTTCCTTTTGTAGCAGAGAATTATTGTTGTGGTTTAGTTGAGCCTTGGTGGGGTGGAACGTATTGTACTTGACATGTATTGAGTAAAACAAATCCCTGTTTTGTGGTACTTTTCGGTGTCTCTAAATTCAGATGTGACAGTTTTGGACAAGTTTAATACACAGATTGTTCTAAACCTGTTAAGTCAGTGTAGTTTTTTCCCTCAGTCAAAAAAAAAAAAAAAGAAGTTAATTGACTTTAGTATAAAGCAAAAAAACATAGGGAGTTGGGAGCAGTGGTGTATGACAAACTGCTGGTGAGTTACATTCTGTGGGTCCTAAGAGGGTGCACGAATGATTGATTCACTTTAACAGTTTTAATTAAAAAAATGCATCCAGAAAGCAATTTAAAAGGGATAATTCATGCATTGTTATCAAACACAGTAAGGGAAGTAACTGGGAATCTCCCCTCTTGGTTGTGGGATTGGATTTGTTAAGCCGCAGAATGAAAAAGAAAAGGGGGACGGGGCGAGGTACACCGCTCCCCAAAGCAATCTGGATTTCTCCGTCACACCTCAGCTAGCACACCGTTGGTAACTTTGTGGCCTGCGCCGCGCGGATAAGTTAGCGTACCCGCAAGCACACGCTCGTGCATTTTCCCCGTCACCCTGCCAGATTTGTAAAGACGCAACATCATAAACACGGGCGTAAACAGTTCTCTCTCCACAGAGCATATTTTCAACCCTACACACAGCGGTAAGCATGCATGGATTTATGTAACTTAGCTTCTTAGCTTTTTTTTTTTCTTCTTCTTCTGAGGTTTAGGTAGAACCAGCACAGTCTGAAACATCCCCATTAGTCTGCACATCCTTCAGATGCCCACACACCAGATTCCATGGAAAAGCCATGTTTATGATTAGTCAGAAGCAAAAAAAAAAAAAAAAGTATTCCACTCAGGTTTGGAGTAGATGCCAACTTCTCAAAGAGCAGATTCTGGTGGACTCCCATGTCTTTCATTCACATGCATTCAGTGAGTCCAATTTATTTCACTGCACACATTAAATAAGACCTTTTTGGAAAAGAATTACCCCTTTTAAATGTGCTCAATAATACAGCTTATATTGATTGTCTTGAATCAATGAATGTAATTTCTCTGAATTTAATCAACTAAAACTGGCTAACAAACAAAATCATCAAAAATGTCCATTCAGTAAAATCTTCTATTAATTGTGTTCCACAAAGTAAATATTAATCCTCAGGTTTTAGTCAAAAAAATACAGTTTTTTGTATACAAAATACTGTTTAATACACAACGACCCTCCTTTATTTGATGACCCTAATATAAAATCTAAAAATAGGCGTTTAATAAGTTAAGCTTTTATAAATCATTGCACAAAAAGTGACTAAATATCGTAGCAACTGATAATTACAGTGGGACCTCTGTGTTTGGTGGGGTTGTTGACCACATCCATTGTCTAAAAATTTTTATAACTCTCTTAATACTCAAACTGGAAAAGATTATAGTCCTACAGCAGAAGCAAACATCTACGGCCAATGAAACTCATTGATGCGCCTGGATTGGCTGTTTTGCGACGCCAGCCAATAGCATCGTCTCTAGGTGTTTTAACTTCCCACACTGCATTTTAATTTGAATATATTCTCCATTTATAGTCTACAAATTAATCTGGTAGTAGGCAAATTTTCCACAGGAAAAATCTGCAAATAGGTGAATTTGCAAATGCTGAACCGCAAATGGGACTGGATGTCCGCTGTTCATGTTATACACAATAACTTGCCTCCTCCTGATTATAAGAAACTAATCCTGTTTAATAAACATTAGGTGTCCTTTACTTTTATACTTAAATGTACAATTCTCCAAGTGTCTTGTAAAGTTACACTATAATAGATCAACCCTTCTGATTACAGCCACTAAACTTGTTTCTGAATTGTGACCTTTTTATCAAAACAAAAGTCTTATAATCTTCTCAAACTGGAAACACTTTTTTTTTCATATAGATCCGACATTGTAGCTACTGAACCTGAGATCTGTAATGTTTTCGGTGAATCAGATGGAACAGTAATGGTTATTTATCTTAAATGTGGCGAAGGATTTGGCTTAATCTTCCAATCTCTAACGCTACGGCAGAGAAAACAAAGAATTGATGAATAGTTTGCTTTTTATGCTTTCCAACTGTACAGACTCTGCCAGTAAAGGACCCATCATTGACCTGACTACCGAAGATGGTGTTAACGGTTTAAATGCATGCATGTGCTCATCAATTCACCCTAAAATATATACAGTGTAGAGCATTTTACTAGTGATAAAGTTTCATTTTTTTAAGCCCATACATCGATGATGGAGATAAATCACAGTTTAGCCGTGTGTAACTGCAGCCTTTTATATCACTTAAGACTCCTCAGGACTGCTTTTAAAGGCACCTATTATGCTCTCAATGTGAGGCCAAGCATTTATGTGACTACATGGCTATTAGTCCTATATAAATGACTAAAGGCTCGACAGAGATGTTGAGGAAAGAAAAATCAGAAGTGGAAGAGTGAAAGTCAGAAGAAGAAAAAAAGGTCTGCTTGCACTTCAATTAGTGGCGTGTGGAAAAACTGGATCTCTGTAAATGTCAGCGGGTGTCCTCGGATCAGTTGCGTGTGCAGAATGCCTTGGGTTAGGCAGCATTGGCAGGGAACAGAAGAAGAGTAGTTAAAAAAAATAATATAAAATTTTCATCACAGATTTAGGAACACAGCTTTGTTTTTACACACCTTTGCGTTAGTGAAAAGGGTTTTACCGAAGGAAAGCAAAACGTCTAATTAGTGAGAAAATGGGGAGTTAAGGAGGAACATTCTTAAAAAGAATAGCAAAAGGTAGATGTCTTAAGAAATGCTTGTCATTTTCAGGATACTCCTGCTGTTCTCACGTGAAAATAATGCCTTTAATTCGGATCATTTGAAGTTCAGCGTCACTGGAAACTTGAGATTGAAAGCTGTATTCCAGGACCACAATACATTACATCCAATAATCAAACGCATAAACCACAGACGTCACGCAGCACTTTCAGGAGCCAGGTAAACTGATTTCTCTCCCCATTAAAATCAACTTGACTTGCCCCAAAGGTACACGAGACAACAATTTAAAATCCATCTGCACATTATTCAATCCGAATTTTAAAGGCCCTTTTAACCCGTTCAATTTGAAGTTTTGGGACCTTCATCAAAATAATGTCCTAAAACCACAGATCATAATGGCTGTAGTTTCTACCCAGAAGCCAAGCCCAAGAATGCATTTATAGATTAAAAACCAGCCATTGAGAGAGTCTGCAATCAGTTAAAGACAGACATTTTGCTGCAGCTTACAAGACGCAGCAATGTACTCCATAGCTACAATTAGTCATAAAATGCAGAGTTGAGTAATGTGTGTGTGTGTGTGTGTGTGTGTGTGTGTGTGTGTGTGTGTGTGTGTGTGTGTGTGTGTGTGTGTGTGTGTGTACATTCTTTTTTTTATACTAGAGTGAACAGCAGATCTGCATAGTACGTCAGAGTGGGAATGACTGAAGTGATCCAATTTGCTGCTGAAATACTTTTGTTTATGAAAAGGAAACCCAATTAATGTTTTAGCCAATTTGTCAATTCGAGATTTAAGATAGATTCTGATCAGAGAGTCATACCTAAATATTTGTTACTTCAGTTTCAACCCCTTTAAGAAAGAAATTTGGTGTTTCTCACAGGTTTTCACAAAGATTGTGGGCAACAATCTCCTTTAAAACAGGAAGGGGAAATAAAATGACCCAGAAGCATGGAGTGGAGACACTGTGCTCAATATTTGAGAGTTGAATTATGAAGATATTATCAGCAGTATTAAATGCTTTAGATAAGTGAAGACCATTATAAGAGGAATGATTAAACCTAATTTTGTGGACATAGCAGCTGATATCACTGTAGGCAAGGAGTTTATTTTGTTGATGCTGCCTGATATAAAGCCTGCCTTAAAATCCACATTTTATTTTTGTTGCTTTCAAAAACATGAGGATTTATTTAATCCTGATTATGGGAACATTGATTTTTTTTTTTTTTTTTTTTTTAAGAAATCTAACAAAAAATGAAAATAAATTAGACGGCGTCTGCTTGAAAATTGCAATCGTGTTGCCATTGAAAGTTTCAAAATAGAAAAAGCTTCTTTTTTTAAAAACGCAAGATATTGTCCTCACTTAATAGTTCTACTCATTCTATTGTGGATATTCCATTTGTCAGTGTGCAAACAGCAATAAAAAAATAAATCTGTTTTAAAACTTTTATCTGTACAAGAGTTAATAAATATGGGCATACTTTTAGTACTTTATTTACACAGTCCTCTGAACATTTATGTCTGGAATATGAACTCAATACCCTTTCAGAGTAATTATCAGAACAAAGTGCAGCTCTGTCAAGATGCCAGGACAAATGCTTGGAAAAAAATTGGAACTCATAGAATTTAATCTGGACATCTGGTCCTTTGAAATGCCTTTTTCACAGCCAAAATAAATGCTGCAGAGCATTGTGAACAATGATGCCCTGAGAATACATATCTACTAACAAAGTAATATGTGGGGGGGGTTGTGATATTTTTACATGTATTAACAAAATTGTCTACTTTTTTGTGTTCTCATTTAAACAATTTTCCAATAACACGCCCTTATTTTATTTATTCCCAGGAGTTTACCATCCAAAACATTAGTCGCATCAAGTATGCACTCTTGGGGGGCTTGCTGCACTTTTTCTGATGATTAATACTACAGTCAATTGAGCTGAACATTTGACAAATACCACCATTGGTACATAACTCTTAACTCTTAATAATCACCCGGTTGATTGATTTGTGCCTCCATATGTGCCACTTGAATTATTTTAGACCAAATAAAAGAAGATAACAGAGAAAAAAATAAAACATCATATTCTGGAAGTAATGATATTCTACCCCTGTCCATCTTCACTGTCAGTTACTGACATCAACTATTCAGGGATGAAAGCTTCCCAGGCAACCAGAAAACGTGAAAAAGTAATTACCCTTATTAAATTAATGAATGGCATGTGATTGAGCACCAAAGTTAAGTTCAAATTCACTTAAGCCTTATTACTTTAAAAATGTAAGAAATCCCTTAAGTAGGACCTTTCTAACAACATGAAGTAGGTGGCTACAGACCATAACCCCAATGTGAAGAAATGATTGAATAAATGAAAACATTATCATTGACATCTGTCCATCTGCAGAGGATCACAAAGCCATTTTTATTGTCTTTTGAACTGGTGTGAACCACAGTGACAGCCATTATCCACATACAGAAGAAACCTAGAGCAGTGATGAACCTTCTTGAGACTTAAGCCAGCCTTCTAAAGTTACCCTAGGGGCATCAACGACTCATCCAGCAGCTCACAAAAGATACTAGAACAACATCTGAAGCACGTCAGGCCTCATTTCCCCCAGGATAAACCTAGAGTTTATGGTTTAGTATTCAGGAAGTGGTCGGGCAAATATGGCAGGCCTGCGAGATTTACAAGGCCAAAAAAGAAAAAAAAACTGCTGACATAAATAACAAAGCGGTTCGTACTTTATTTACTACAAAGCATCTTGATGTCCCCTGACATTCAGTGGAGTGCTGAGACGAAAGTGGAACTCTTTGGAAGGTGTGCGTTACATCCAGCAGGAAAAGAGTATCTTACAAAGAGTCAGATATAGCAGTGATTGGTGGGGATGCATTGTTGCTATAGCACTTATTGCTATAGCAGTTGTTGCTATAGCAGTTGTTGCCATCAGAAGTCTAAACTCGTTATTGGGCTTAAGGGCGAACCAGGTTAGCTTATTTAGCTTTTTTTTCTGTCTTAATAAAGAAAATCATAACTTGAAAATGGTGTTTTGCGTCATCTTTGATAAGAGACCTTGTTTGATGGTCAACTGTTTTAACTGTGACGACTAAAAACCATCAGTATACCTCAAGGCCAATAATAAGCCAGCGCTTACCTGCGGCTCAAGACCGGGATATAAGTAAAGAAAGAGTGGGTATTATTGCTGTTCTTTTATTCTGACATAATGGAACAATAGAAGCTCCTCTGTCAGCCCTTAAGTCAGCTGCATGCCCTTTCTTTGTCTCCTGACTCACTTAAGACACTAAAGTACCAAATAAACAGCAATATCTACTCACTTGTACAGGACAAAGAGACTTTGGTAGCGGCAAGGGCTGACAGAGATGGAATTTTTTTTTCAGAGTAAGAAACAAAAAAAATGGTTTTGACAAATGAGCTGGGTCAGGAGCAAAGACATAAATATTAAATTTCACACCCAAAAATACTCTTTCAAGCAGTCAAAGAAAACTGAGCCCAATTGTGTTCCAGGAGTTTTCAGTAATCTTGAACTTGTGATTAAAGGGGGCTCTGGCCTTTCTGAACTTGCCAGTAGTTAGTCTTAAACTGCTAGTTTTTCATGTTTACTTGTTGGATTTGTTAAAGAGTGAAGGCACACAGGGGCTACATGTTAAGGTGCTTGTAAAATGAGTTCATATATTCGGTCTTCCATGGCTGTCAGCGCGATGCTTTGAGAGCTTATATATGTAGCAGGAAGGATTCTGCAGTCAATGGGTTCATACGTTTTGGCATGCTCGAATCAGTGTGGGCAGAGCCTACAGATTTATTTATTTATTTTTAGACGGTAATGGTTGATGGTGAATGGGGAGGGCAAAGGGGTCAAATATCGACTGTTGGTGAACTTTGAAGATGCACGAGCTGAAAAGTAAAACTAGTCAAGCAGCGTGTAAAACCACTGCGAATGCTCCAGTAAACAGAGGGCTCAGAAAACTGCTTTAGGCTTTTTTCTTTAAAAGGTTATGAACTTATTAGGCTGGCATTGAATGAAGCAGAAGAGCTACAAGCTAACACGGACCAAGACTGTGAAGTGTAAACACATATCTAATCTGTTTTGTTTTTTCTTGATATGATTTGACTTATTAAAATCATAAAAGCAAATCTTTGCAAAGCCATAGGGGGATTCTACACCCCCACATACGGTTTAATGTACGCTAAAACCTTTAAGCTAATTTGACAACCAGTCTCTTATGCACTTAGTTAATGGATTAAATTATGTATTATGCATTAATGCAATATGCACTCCTGTAAGACTTAAATAACCAAATCCTCCACCCACATACTCTGCTTCCATGTGAATGCATCTTTTAAAAAAATTATTTCTGCGTTCCTTTGACGATAGTGTCAAACTACTCACTGAAAACACACGGCACCAAAGATTCATATCTCGTATCATATATCTCATAAACTCGAACGAAAAGCACTGTATTGTGCTACCACCATCATGTTTCACCATGTTTTAAAGTAGTTTCTGGTTTGTACCATTTTATATAATGGCTAGAAAGATTAAACTTGTATTTTTCTGACCAGAACACCTTCTTCCACATGTTTGTGTCCTCTCCCTGGCTTGTGCCAAACCTTTAAAGGTGGAACAATGAGATTTGTGTCTGCTCAGTTCTGTCTTTCAAAATGAACTGCTTCAGGGCTCTGTCACTTTAAATCCCAATAAACTGCTGCTGTCCGCACTTCCCAACTCCACATTTACAGATTAAAATGTTAACAAACAGATGCACAGTTACACAACCGTACATCTTAGAAAAGCATAAGTGGCACCTCCTACACAACCAACAAGAATTCAGGAAGTGCTTTCTGGATGGTAAGTCTTACAGCCGTTGTACAGCTCACACAGTGTTGAAACCATCTGACAAATTATGCTGGAGCTCCACTTGGGTTGCTAGGTAACAAGGGTGGGGGTATTCTGGGGTTGCTAGGTAAATTACATTGCATGTAGGTTTTTTTAATTGAACCTCTTTTTGGCTTTTTTCTTCTCTAAAAGTTACTGTAATAATTCTTGCAAACTTAGAAAGGCCATTTGGTTGCTTCTGCTTTTGATGCATTTTCATTTTAAACGGTGAGATGTTTAGAAATGAAAAACTTGGACATTTTACAAATTTGTACTTTTTCATAGCACTGTAGTAATAGAATAAAAATAGCCCTTACTGTCCCACACGGGGGCATTCAGGTACAACAGCAGTGCAAAAGTGATTTTAAAAATGTACAAAACATATGATTAACAACAATATTGGTAATAATATACCATGTGAGATTATAACTTAAAAATACTATGCTGCTGTGAAATAGAAATGGCATACTCCGATCTAAAAGAGAGTCCGGTGACTCTCCTTTGCTTAAGAACCGGTCCACATGAATTCCAAGCTCATAAACCTATTTTGCCTATTCTATTATGGCAAACAAAAGATCGCCTGGTTTCATTTCATTAACTCGGCTGCGAAATGACATCATCCGCCGAGACCGGGTCCCTTCTGCTGTGCAATAATCAAAGCTTTTTCACCCGCCAACCTTTCTACAAGGCAACTTGGCTGTGCCATGCAGTGTCAGCTTTTACCTCCGTGTGCTCCGGTGCCACACTCTCTCGCATTAGCACCCAGTGTTTTTTTGCCAGAGTGCCCATTTTGTGTAATTATATAAACTACAGCAAGCTAATGGCCCCAACAGAGCAGTGTCTGGGCCCATTACACCCCGGGGCGCTGCAAAACACCATTACCACCAACAGCCTCGGCGGCAGCCTGGAGTGTTTGTGCACAACTGGTTGCCAGCTTGTGTGTTTCCGAACCCCTCTGTGTGTAGGTGTGTGTGTGTGTGTGTGTGTTTTCATGTAGATGTGTTGGTTGTAAAGGAGGTCGACGGCTGGATTGATGCATGTCACCGAAATTCAACAGTTACAGCAGACAGTTGCCATTTTTAGAAACCAATGTGTGCCCTGTTGATGTGGGCTTTGCACCTGTCATCTCTCAGCCATTAATTTCTCCTGGGGTTCCAGCCGCTCGCCTGCTGGAAGCCATGGTGACACAGCAGAAACAATAGCTGGATGCTTGGCACAACTTGGGGCACTTTGCCGAGGATCATCTCAGCATGACGGCAAAGAGAGGATTCGTTTATTTATAAAGTCACTTCAATTGTTTTTTGTTGTTGTTGTTTTTCTTCCTCTTTTCTGTTCTCCCATTTGGATCAAGTAACTGCAAAAATATCATCTGATGTCATTCATTCAAGGTTCCTACACAGAATATATGCATGAAAAAATATTTGTATTTCAAGATTAAATTTCTTCTCCTCTTTGTTTACTTACCTTTTTCATATTTTTCCTTAATTCTTTCTTTTTGTATCCCCTTTTTGTCCTTGATTCCTCTCATTGCCTTCCTTCCTTTTTGTCTCCTCCATGCTTGTATCTATCCTTCCTTGTCCCTCTCCTCCCATTTCTTCCAACTACCTTTTTTTTTTTTATTCGGTCTGTACTCCATTTCTTTTAGTCTCCCTTCTTTCATCCTCATTTATATTTTATATCTCAAAATGACTAAGTATTTTTGGTCTAGTTTTTAGTGTAAATATCTGAGCACATTTGAAATAAGAGAAAACTAACTTATAAGCAACTTCATAAAAAGGTAGGAACTTGTTTAAAGTCAATCATTTCTTCGTGTTGATGAATACACTGATGTGAAAAACGTCTCATTCCACTGGCAGAATATTCCACTTAAACTAGTACGTTTTCATCAATATTAAGGAATTATTGTCTGAAAACAAGCTGTCATACATTGCTGAAAAGTTACTCGTAAGTCAGTTTTCCAATTTCAAGTGTTACTAAAAGATTTGCACTAGAAACTAGACCAAAATCTTAGTAAAATTTTTTGTTTTAGCACTTTGAGTATGTATTTCTCTCCAACTGTCCTTGAAGATCCAACCAATTCTCACCAAACCAATACCTAATGTCGACCCGCTCAACTTTACATCCATCAGATGAGTTATGGCTCATCATTCGGACACGGTTGTGTGATGAGCTCCCCTCTGTCACACTTGGGTTGAAACGGTAACCATCAACGCGTTGAGTAAGTTTCACCTCGCCGTGGCCTCGCCCTCTGCTCAGCCATTATGTTGCTCCATTTTATTGTCAAAGAACCAAGCGCGGCGCTCACTCTATTGATGATCTGCTTTCCCCTCCATATCAATAGCCATTAACAACTTTAAGCCTTGCCAAGCATGTAAGATGGAGAGCTAATTGCCTCCCCCATTTTTTTTCTTTTTCATGTGGAGTACTGTACACAGCGATGATGAATCATTGTCTTTGTTGGTGTTTTGCTGGAAAAATGGATATTAATGCTTGAATAACTGGAAGCCACCCACACAGGCAGTAAAAACAGACAAATCGCTCCATTTTTGTCTCCCCCATGCTTCCAATTTACACCTTTCCCCCCGGCCCCCTTCCAATTCCTGATCAAAACGAGATAAGAGTACGAGTTCACTTCACCCCCGTACACTAAACCACACCGTACTGACTTGCATGATTTTTTGTTTAGTTTCTTTTTTCTTCCCTTTCTTGTGGAACCACAGGGTCGTTCACAGCAGCACTCCTGGCCTCACTATATTGACCTGCGCCACCTGTGTGAAGTGGAGCAAATGAGTCATCCCCCCCACTGACAGCGAAATGTATGCAATTAAACCACATTAAAGTCGTTAGCCCAACAGACGTGAGAGCCAGCAGATGGTTACGATGCAGAAGCCTGCTCCTGATGAAGCTCCTCACTCACGCCGCGCTTGTATGGAGGAGCCTCCCAGAAGTGCACTTGTGTGTATGTGTGTTGGCTGTATGTTTTATGACTGTAAAGCTAAAAGTAACACTTGAATTTGTTCTTAAGTTGTTTTGTGATTAGTCCTTAAAAAGCAAATAGAAAAAAAATGCACTGAGACGAAATGAACTCAGTATAAAGTGTTTTAGAGCTAAATTGCTAGTATGTTACTTGCTAAAAGTGTTGAAGTTACTTTTTATGTTTCAGTGATTTTTATTGCACTACTTTGAGGTTTATTTCAAGTTTAATATGTGTCATGTCAAATATTCAACCCATCAGGAAGAGGGCAAAAACGTCTGACAAAACTCGGAAGTCATTACGGTCATTTTAAAAATCCTCAATTTGTTACTGCAAAAGTGACCTATCTTGAAATAAAATCTCTACCTTATGTCCAGTAAGGATGTATAGAATGCAAATGCAGATGTATAGAAAAAACAAATATTTCAAATTTGTTTGTTTTTTAATAGGTTTTTCATCAAAAACCTATTTTTCATCAAAATATTAAAATATAGTCTCGCCTTACTCTCAATAAATTAGTGTTATAAATCATTGTAAATTCATTTTCTTTAATACAAAAGTTTAAAATATAATTTTATTGCGATATCTGTTAGAGCCATGTAAATAGACTGTTTGAAATCGAGTAATTATGTAAAACAAACCAAATATTAAATTCTGTTAAAATCTGGTCCAAACTATTGTAATCACAGAAAAGAAAAGTCATGATCAAAAATATATGTATTCATCCCAAATTATGTATGTCATCACAAACTTTTAAAAAATAAATCATAATTACATCATTGTATAAAATCTATCTCTACTTAAAAATTTCTATCTAAATGCATTCAAATCTTTTTGTTTTGGTTCATTGAAGACATTGGTTGCCTTTCTTTCAAAAAGCACAACGTGAAACCATTTCTGTTGATAGAAATATAACCTGGCTGACAAATGCACATTTTCTGTAGACAAAAATAGCTTTATATAGTGGGTTTCTTTCACATCATCAACAACACGCTACTCTCGACTCTCGGAAGTGTTTTTAATACCTTTTGTTTGACAAGCGTATTTTTTTCTTCACCCCGTCATTTGTGACAGCCGCAATTCCTGGGTATCCGACAGACTTTCTCCGTCATTTGTGTCTGCTGCGAAGATGTTGGTAAACTGTGATTTACTATCAGCCGTCATAAATTCATTTCCGTTGGCGGTAATAAAACACTCACCCAACACCTGACAATGATGGACTTCCTCGTCCTATTAGAGCTACAACCTGGTTTTTACTGTGAGGCCCTGCATTTGAGACCGTGTTGCAATTCACCGGATGGACGTACGTTATTAGGAAACGATTTTGTTGAAGCGAAGAAAACATAAATGGCAGCTCGCTGATCTGGGGCTCCGATTGTACCAGGATACAGTCATGCTTCTCCACAGGGGAGCTTCTCTTCACTCGAAGAGCCTGGGGCGGGGAAAGTACAGCAGTAATGTTACATGATGTCTCACTACAGGACCATAAGGATGACTTGCTATAAAGGATACAAACATGCTAAGGTGCTATAAGTGTATAATTATGGTCTGGAATTAGTTTTTTTCCTCTTTATGTAGTTGTCTGAATGACCTTAACACTAATAATTTATGCTAATCAAAAACCTGGGCGATAATAGGCACTGTATCTCCAACAGTGCTTAATTTCTTTAAAGACACCGGACTGCTTGCCCTAGCTACCAGATGCAATATAACACAAATCCCAAAACACCTAAAGCCACTCCGGCCCACAGTTCTGTGACAGTAAAGGCCTAGATGATTAGAGAAAAGTATTTTATTTTTGTGTTTTCTAAAGGACCGACATCTAATAATGAACAATGCTGCAGTTTGACTTTTATTTTCCTATCAGTCACATTTACTTGTGCAGCACATTTCAGCAACTAGGCACTTGGTCAATACCCAATTCTGAAAATTCAAAACTATTTTTGTTTTTCCACCATCAGATGCAACTCAACAACAGTTAAATAACTTTAAAAGTTGACATTTTTACAAAAATATCCCCCCCAAAAATCTAGATTGAGTTTGGAAAAGTATGGAATCTAGAAAAGAAGAATATGCAGTATTAATACACCATCGGGTTACTATAGCGTCAAGCTTTCAAACTCCTAATATGCCCAGTCACATTTTTTTCGATAGTTAGTTTTCCCAATACAATGCCAAACAATATTGTTTTAGTCACCAGTTTTTCTTCACCTGTTTGTAATGTAGTTGCACAGGAATCATCCTCCTCCACCTATATGTCCACAAAGCTAGTTAGCCGCTTTAGCTTAGCTTGTTAGAAAGACAAATCTTGAAATTATTGTGTTGGTGACAAACAGCACTTGGATAAAGAAGAGAAAAAACAAGCACCGCCTGTTACTTTTAGTAAGGCAACATTGTTTTACAGCTGCAGTTGCCTAGCTACGAGCATCTGTAAAGCATCTTCCACTTGTATCGGTTTATTTTATATCTATGTATCAAAAATCTAAAAGATAAACAAATGTAACCAATAACGTATTAAAACTAATAGCTTCTCCATTTAGAAAGCACAATGCACATCTTACTCAAGCCTCTCAAACCACGAGTGCCTTAGTGTAAAATGAACTTTCTTTTCAAATAGTTTTTAATGAGGTATTGGGTCTTCTGTAGGAGAAATAAAAAAATCCTGTGTTATGTCTAATACCTTGAGAAGCTGAAATTTGTTGGGTTTCTTCATTTTATCAGCGCTGTCTCGCAGCCAGATTATTTTAAGCACTCCAACAGGGTGTTAGCACATCTTAAAGGCCTGAGGCATATAAAGAAATCAGTCAATAAGCTACTTACCAGTTACTCTCCTTGCTTAGTTAAGAAAAATAGAACTAAGTTTGGGGGATTGAAAAGCTTTTCAATTTTAATGTATTCGGAGGAGAAAGAGTGAAGCAAAGTGTGACATGTTGAATTCTGGCTTCAATTGCAGTTTTGAGATTAATTAGTCGAAGAAGACATGCAAGTTTTTTGTGTTTTTTTTTCTTTTTGTTTTTTTTTTTCACCCTCAAGCAGAATACAAATTCTTTCTGTTGGTGTCACCGGGTCGTCTTGGCGGCTCATTAAAAGCGTGCGTGAAGGGGAAGAATCAATAGGAGCTCAACACCTTTTAGTTTAGAAAGGTAAACTAATGCGAAAAGCCTAAATTTATCTGCTTACAGATTTGCTTAACTTTCTCTGCAGTTTGGTAAGAGGTGCATGGAAACTTCGAGTTCCATGCACCTCTTCCATGCTCAGAAAAGAGGAGTTTAAATATTTTAACCTGTGTCAAGTGGGGGAGGAAAAAAAAGCAGTTTGGAACGGGGTCTCATCCTTTCAGAAAGCCGCGAACTGTGTGGAGTCAGATGAGTGCAGACACCGAAGCCCCACCGGGATTTGTCTTTTCGTGTGATTATCAACACCGTGATTGGCTGTAAACCCTGTTGTCACGGCAATGATTTCAGCCTTGATGATGAAAGCTTCTGGGACACCAATCCGCAGCATGCCTGCACACACGCACGCATTTTCACTCTGTCTTACCGCTAACCAGCCTCATTCCCCTTTGAGAGAGAGGCATTAGTTGGCTAGATTGAACTCTCGCTTCAGTTTGTGTGTGAGAGAGAGAGAGAGACGATGTGGGTTGTTGTTGTTGTCTGTCTCCTAACTTACCAAGTAATGTACAGAGCGTAAATCTCAGGAAATTGTCAAGTGCCACTAAATTTTACCTGGCACTTTTCTGGGGTTTTTTCCCCCTTTATTTTTTCTATTTTTAGGTTAGTAGCTCAGCTGTAGACTTTGTTGAGTAAAAACCTATGTGACAGTCTGACACAGAGTTGCATCTAATCGAGTTTTCTCTTTAAAATAGTAGCTTTTGATTGTATTAAAAGGCGTAAATGTGTCATGGAAGAGCTCCGCTCTCCTTACAGGTTGTAGATATCGAGGCTACCATGGTTTTTAATTGTTACCAGTCCAGTGCCAACGTCTTTTTAATTAGTCTTGCTCAAGCTAAGTGGCGCGTAAAATAATTCAGTGCTGCCCTCACCACATCTGTTACCAACATTGTCTGTGTTTCACTTTCCCTTTGGTTACAAGAGCAACAAAATTATCCATGGACGCTAATGCTGTTGAAAATTTTAAAGTTGTTTTCTCACCTGATGGCCCAGCAGACTCTGTTCGATTGGGAACCAAAATTGCGACGTTTGTTCCATTTTCAGCCGGTACACTATTCTGTCGTCTCCTTTGAAAAACCTGTTCCCTCTTTCACCTGTGGTGGCGCTGCGTCAAGAGCTACTGAAGGAAACAACACAAAAACCTCAGAAGACAAGCAGAACAGCAAAGGAGGAAATTGATTAATAACTAGGCATGTTATAGCATATTTTAAATCACAAATAGGTGTAAAAACAATTTAACCATAGCTAAGCTCTAAATGTTTTACCCTGACAGATTTAGAGTTAAAAATACTTTCATACATCCAATCTGATCATATTAAGGTTTGTTAAAATCAGCAATTGTCTTAATCAAAAGGTAGTAATTTGGCAGGTCATCAAATGTGAAATCACCCTAAAATGCACTCAATTTGAATCTTGTTGGTGTTTGTTGTTGTTCATCCTAGTAAACATTTGAAATTATTTATTTTTTTCTCTCAGTTCACCACAAAATTGAAATGCTATTTCATTTGGCCAAATCCAGTCCAAAGGTCAGAGTAGACCTCCATGGTAAACAAGCCTCAGAATGAATAAAACATCACAGTATCTGACTTTTGCTCAAACTGCTCAAAATAGGCCCTAATCAACTCCATTCAACAACTCTACCACAAACCAGGTCAGGAAAAGTGATGCAGCTGCACAGACTTTCCTTCTTTTACTCTTTTTCCTCTGTCTCTATTTTTTTTTTTCTTTTGATGGAAAGAGTCATCAGAGCATATTTTTTTGTTTGCTTGACCAAGCAGGAGGAATAACTAGGTCAGCTTTTTCCAGCTGTTTGTCCAAGACAAATACCAGGACTGTTGAGAGTTTAAAAATCATGCGTCTTCCGTCAATCGCTTATTAGCGAACCACTGGAAGAATGAAAGTAGCTGATCTAGAGTTGTTGGGATGTCAATTAGACTCAGGTTGGACGAGATTATGATGGTAACCTTAAATAAAAATAGTACATCAAAACAGATGGCAAGAAGTTAAGTTAGCATTAGCTCCTTTAGCATTGAGCTAATGCTTTTTATTCCAGTTGCTGCACGGTGTTTTTACAGGTGTTCATCCTAAGTTGAGCAGGTCAAACACAACCACAACACTTTCATCTGCAAAGCTCGTAAATAGTGAATTTTTGTAAACGAAGCCCTATTTTAATTTTCTGCCCCGGCAGTCTGGGGAGTGTTATTAATTTCCTTCCTAATTTAAAATCGATCAGCTGCGGATTCGTCTTTGCCAGCCAGCTTCTTTGTTTCAGTGTTTTCTGTACCATTTAAATCAATAAACAAATCAAAATCTTTTCTGTTTCTGCTCCGTCCGTCTCACCAGGGCCTGATGATCCTGCTGCAGAACCTCCCCACGATGCACTGGGGCAACGAGGAAGTGAGTGTGCTGCTGGCCGAAGCCTACAGGTTGAAGTTTGCCTTCGCCGACGCGCCCAACCACTACAAGAGATGATGAGAGTGTCTCCACCTCCTCGTCCTCTTCCTCATCCTTCGTCGCCTGCTGGACTCACAGGCTCCTCCCATTTTCCTAACCACTCCCCCTATTTTTTTTTTCTTTTTTGCCCATATTTCCAGTGGGCCTTTCTGCTACTAAGAGATTCGAATCAAACAGTGACTTGAGGATGCGTGGTGTAGCATTTTGACATGATGATCCGGAGCCTTTTCTTTTTAAATTATCTCTGACTCACTGAAACGTGCTTTCATTCTCGGTCTGATGCAGAAACGGATCATCCATATTGATTATTGCAAGTTTTTCTTTTTTTTTCTTTTTTGTCGTTGTTGAACAACAACCACAAACAGCTTGATTCAAGATCATGAACAGTTTCTCAGCACCGCCTGGGGTTAAAATCTGCATTATTTTACACTACCATAGTAATACTTAGTTTATTTCGCTCCCTTTTGGCAAAATAAAACCCTTTATTTAGTTTATAAATATGAAGAGAGACAGCAGAAGGGCAATTCTTTTTTTATTAATATTATTATTAATAGAAGATTTACAAATCTTGAAGGAGTCTGTGGTTATTCTGTGACACAAGGGGGAAACTGATTCAGTTGGTTTTCCAGGATCCAACGGCACAGATCGGGTTCCGAGAATCCAGCACTCAGCAAATTGCTCTCCCTTTAATCCTCCTCTCCTCACTTCCTCCCCCTCATCCTCTCACACTCCCCGTACATCAGAGTGGAAGGTAAACGGCGTCCGGAGAAGCTCGCCCCACGTTCAAAAACACGACAACGCCATCAGGATGGAGAGAGGCCGACTTTGTCTTAGATCGCCTGTTCACGAAGGGCTACGTCTCACCATCAGCTCACTACCTCAGATCTCACTAAATTTTTCAATTCAGAAGCGATGGGGGACAAAATGTGTTTTGGATTTTTCTCGTTTTTCAGCTCCACTAAGGTTTCTTTCTAATTTACTAGGTTTAAATCCGGCTAATTCTAGAATAAAACGTCTGAACTGAGGATAGCATAAAAAGTTATCCATATGATAAAGTCATACTTTTTTAAATCAGAATTAATTTTTCTCAAAATAATAGATGATATTAATATCATAATTCAATTCTTATCAGAAGATCAAAATTAGGATTCTGAGTTTAAAGTCTGAGTTTTGTGTAAACTGAATTTTTTTTGTTCAGTGACCCTGACGGATAAATGGACAAACTTTTCCTGGCAGTTTGTGTGAGATAACAAAACATTCACACATATGAGACAGATCTCTTCCCAGCCTAAATCAAGAAGAGAATATTTCTTTTTGCTAATTTCCCGTCGTCACGGCGCACGCTGCCTGGCTCGTCGTCGTAATTCTTCGCAGGGACGCGGCGGCGGTCTAATAATCAGACACTGGGTGACATAACTCAAAAAGCGGTTAACATCCGCAGCCTCCTGCAGCTCCTCCGCCAGGATCCATTATTGTCACCGTGTGCCAGCAGAGACGGCGAGCGTAGGTGTGTGTGAAGGGGAGAGAGAGAGAGAGGGAGGGTGTTGTGTTCCTTTGGAAGTTTCAGCGCTTTTTCTCTGAGAGCTGTCAGTCTTTGATCACACACCAGGACTTTTGTTTTTTCCTTTTTTTCTACACAATCTGAACCAGTTTCACAAGCCCCTTATCTCCTGTGCTGTGTGACAAGAAAAACTGCACTTAATTTAAAAAGTCCACAGCTCCTTCTTTTTTTTACCCCCTCTCTCCTTCTGCTTTCTCTCTTTGTGATGTATATCCTCTTCTTTCAATCAGCATTTAAAGAAAAAAAAATCATCCACGGCAGTTAATTTTTTATTTTCTTTCTTTTTTTTATATAACTACTAATGTTTACGTTAAGTTGTGCCTGACTCTAAGCCATCCGGATTAACGCAAATGTACCCCAGAGGTTTACAGTTTCCCGTTTCTTTTTTCTTTTTTTATACGCCGTAAAACCATCAACCTGAGCCGCTTCATTCTTCCCTGGGCATTTATTACGTACAATTACTACAAATGTGGCATTTGTTTACTGAACCTGCCCCTGTCCCTCTGCAGGCCCGTCAAGCCTTGATGCCCAAACCTGTTTGCGTGAGCAGGGCCGATGCTTTCACTCAGCATTTGAGGAGCTAAAAAAGCGCAGCAGTGTCGCCATCTCCGAAACAAAAATCAGAGGATTTTCCTCGATTCTTTGAAAATATGTGTGTTTAATATCTTTTTAGGAGTCTTTATTACTCCGCTGAAAAGTCGGAGCGTTTTTCTTTTCATAAAAATTTCATAAACTCCTGGTCATTTGATAGCTTCGACAAACTGTCTTTAACACATTCCTCCGTATGGTAGAGATGTGAAAAGCCGTTAAAATGCATTGTACAAAATCAACATAGTTAATGAGAATCACTATAAAATAACTGTTAAGCATTTCAAAAATACTCCAAAACATCATGTTTTTACCTCATTTGACAGAGTGCCATTTATTTTTAATCTGTTCTTCAAAATAGGAAAGCCAGGAATACATTCCATTTAAGTAAAAAAAAAAAGTTTTGATATTTATAAGAACAGAAACTGCAAATCAAATGACACTAATCCAAATATAATTATATAGTAAGTCAGAACAATTATTAAAACATTGAAGCTGTTGATTTTCCACATCATGCCATTGAGTCTCCATGACAAATATTTTTGTCCTATCATCACAAATGTAAACTATGGTTTAGTGGATGTGGAGCATAAAAATTCAAATCAATACCATATATCATAGCTTTCTACTTAAGAATCTATTTTTCTTTTCTGCTTAAAAACTTAAAGCAGAATTGTTTAATTCTTCAAAAAAAAATTACGCTGACACTTAAAAAAGAAAAGAAAAAAGGTTCCCCAGACTCAAAAAGGTCTTTTTTTAATTTGTTTTTGTAGGCTTTCTCCACTTCTACCTGAGGTAGCAATAAACGTGACAAAATTACAGACTCATTTTATGTAAAAACCCCGCTTCTAGGAGCGTGTCATTTCTACTGATGGGAATAATACGTTAAAGCTCGTAGAAACCTGCAGGTCATCTCAGCTCCCTGTAAGTTTTGTTACACACGTCGGAGTCGCCGCTGCTTTTAGCTCGACGGGCGAAGCGGCACTAACTAACAAGCGGGGCAGGGATTTGCAAACTGTATGTTTTTCTCCAAAGTTCTGCTTCTATTCATCTTCAGTTGCCTTAATGTACAGATTTGTGTTGATATGAAAAGCGTCGTCTTCAGGGGTGTCTGTGTGAGCCGCAGGTGAATTAAAGCTTCTCTGGGTTTTTTTATGCGCAGCCATTTCCTTTCGACACAAATCAGACGCCTCCACAGACGCACCATCATTTAATAAACAAACTCAAACAAAATCAATTGCTGCTAATCTCAAATTAGCCTGCCACCGGTTCCTTTGCGCGTCGCCCTTGTCTCCATGGCGATCAGTGACATCTGGCTCTCTTTCCATTAGCCCACACAGAGAAGACTTCAAACGTTCTCGGGAAGCTTCGTCAGGCAGGTTTCGGGGGGGAAAAAGCAACACTTCTGCTGCTTTTTTTTTTTTCTTTCTATCTTTTTTTTTTCTTCCAGTAGTCTAAAACTTGTGAAAACCAAAATGAAGAAACGAGCCTCCTCTCTCCTGTGTCTTTGCTCCACAGAGCTGAGAAAGAAAGCTAATATTTGCCAGATCGTGTGAGTGACAGTACTGTCTTATTGAATTGAATTTCAAAATATGTACAGAAACAAATATCTGTAAATAGAAAGTGTAAATAAATCCTATATATGGAATATCCAAAAGATAAATCCTTTTTTTATTTTCTCGTGTTAAAATGCATGATTTGTCTGAATACGTGTCGTCCTGCTGCAGGTTCATCAGACGTCGCTTCGCCTCCAGGAAACACACCCAGATGTCCTGATTTAAAGCGGTTTGCAAGTGCGCTCTTCTCGTACCTGTTAGAGGTTTGCAACCACAAACTTTAGTGTATTATGTTGGGATTATTTTATTCAGGTTCATTTGTATTGCAATTTTTTGGTACGCAGTCCAGAAAAGTACGAGCAGATGAGTTTCCAGACTTTCTTATTATTGCATCATTGAAAAGACTTCTCTTTTCAATGATAAGAAAATATAACGGGTTTTTCATATTGATTTTTCTTAGTACTGTATTTATTTCTTAGAGTTGCAGCCTATGTTTATCTTTTCTCCTTTAGTTTGCAACTGGTTTTAATGTTAAAAAGGAGACAATTTTCCGTCTTCTGTGGCCTCTAAACCATTTTTATATCAGGATTCTAAACATAATTTTATAATCCATTGTGTTTTTTACCTTTTCACGGTAAGCATCCATTCTCCACTTGTTTACCTGTTGATGTCTTTGCTCAGACATCAGCAGGTAAGGCGGTTGACATGGCGTCTAACAGTTGCTTATTTATTGTGGAAGATGTGCAGAACACTGTGTTCTAATGCGCCTCTGCATGCCATCATATGTGTCTTTTTTTTTTTTTTTGTCCAAAGACAGTGACTCCATACCTGTCTGTGAGAAAATGTGTGTTAGTGTGTGTGTGTGTGGGGCAGGTTGCAGCCAAGACTCCCCTCCTGTCAGCCCCCAGCTCTCGTTAAGCTGACTGATGTTCACACCGGCAACCAATTATGGAGCGGCGGTCACCGAGGACTCCAGTCACTTCATGGGAAATTAAAAACACATTAAAACCAACAATGGTCGCAGGAAGGTATCTGCTTGTTCGTGTGAGTTCCCACACACACGAACACGGATGGATTCAACGATGGCTTAGATGGTTTTTAGGTTTCTTTTTTTTTTCTTCCCTTTACATATTTGTGATGTTTGTTTTTTATTAGAACACTGCTTAGACAGTTTGCGTACTGCATTTAAGTCCCTGATTTACAAGTCTATAAGCCAACATGTTCCGGCTTTAATCAACCTCTCCCAGTGAGTCGTTTTACTGCTTTTCACTTTCCCTAAGGCAGAAATCTGGAGACACACTAAAGATAGATTTAGGAACTTTTCGGACTCAAACCGTGGAATATTTTACATATTACAAGTAATGGAGTTTAGAAAGGAAAGAAAATGAGATCTATCGCTGCAGCTCTGCAAGATACATGAGTTCAAAACTTAACTTTTTACTGTACATCGCCTCACAAAAAATAAGACTTCACATGATCCATGATCCACGATTGTAACTGTGATCTCGTTCTTTCGGTCATGACCCAAAGCTCATGACCATAGATGAGGGTGGGAACGTAGATCGACCAGTAAATCGAGAGCTTCGCTTTTTGACTCAGCTCTCTCTTCACCACGACGGACCGGTACAGAACCGCTTCACGGCAGACGCTGCCCCAATCCGCCTGTCGATCTCCCGCTCCCTTCTTCCCTCATTTGTGAACAAGATCCCCAGATACTTAAACTCCTCCACTTGAGGCAGGACGACCCCCCTGACCCGGAGAAGGCACTCTACNCCTTTTCCGGCTCAAGACCATGGCCTCGGATTTGGAGGCACTGAGCCTCATCCCGGCCGCTTCACACTCGGCCGCGAACCGTTTCAGCGAGAGCCGCAGATCACGATCTGATGAAGCCATCAGGACGACATCATCCGCAAAAAGCAGAGACGCGATCCTAAGGCCACCAAAACGGATCCCCTCAACACCTCGGCTGCGCCTAGAAATTCTGTCCATAATGTTGATTGAAAAAACTTAAACACCATTAAACAAGACATATTCTGCCTATGGAACCAGTACTTTAATTCTGCCCCCATTGAAATAAATGTAAAACCTTCAAAATTCTGCCGAATTCAGCAAAACCTTGTGCTTTTTGACAGTTTACTACTTCTAAACAAGTTAAAAGATTAACTTGTTTAATCTTTTACAAACTTTACTGAACTATAAATTCTTGCAGAAATTATTGCAATAAATAACATCGTTCTTTTGAGGCTGTTTAAGTAAAATATTGATCATGATGATTATTAAAGTTTGCAGTCTTAAACATAAACATTAATTTTGCTAAAGACACAGAGTTGAGCTGGAAGACATGTTAACTCTCCCCCAGAAAGTAAACAAAACAGCCAAAAACAATAAAATAGCAATAAAAACCATAAACTGAAATTGTGTTAAATTACACAATTTTGCATTACAGAGTCTAATAATTGCTCTTCAGTTTAAATTTATCATGCGACTAACTGGTGACAGGAAGTATGTTTTGATGTGTTGTGATTTGGTCTCCATTTATTTCCAGGTCCTCTTAGTAAATCCTGTTTGCGTTGTTTACATATAAAATATTCAGATCCCTGATTTCTGGAACATGCTAGTAAAGTTTTATCAGAGTAGAAGTTCATAAATTCTCCTTCAGTTTTTAGCTGCTTGTGTTTCCTGCAGCATGAAACTCAATCTGTTGCCACAGTGACAGGTAGACAAACATTCACTGCAAAAACAGAAACGTTAAAGTATTTCTGTCTAGTTAAAATGCAGATATATTCAGACAAAACTAACTTATAAGTAAATGTTCAGAAGATGCAGTAGCTGGTTTTGAGCCAATAATTCCTACTTGGAAAATGTTTTGTTATAATCTGCCAGTGGAACAAGAACTTTTTAATAATTATTGACTAAAAACAAGCTCTTATTTCTTGCTGAAGTTTCTCATGAGTTAGTTTTGTCTCATTTCTAAGCAGACAGAAGTGGTTGGTGGGATGTTTAGTGTGTTTGATCCGTTTTCGTCGCCCCGCTGTGATCTGCAGCTCCGTCTCCGCTGAGGGAACCGAGTCCCAATTCAGCTCAGCCCAGTTTGTTGCACAGTGTCAAAATGTCCTGAATGTTTTTAGTTTTAGCTACTTTATTTTTTTCCCTAACGTATTTATGTTACGCAGCACTTTTTCCCGGCCTGAATGCGTCATCGCTCACCTTGAAGGATTTACTTTTTAATTAATTCAACATGTTTTTTGTAATGATTCCTTTGTCTATAATGGAGAAAATCACATTGAATGTCAAACACTTTTATTTCAATATTTTTTATATATTTTTTTTCAGCTCCACTACACTCTTGTCCAAACTATGCATGGGAAATAAAACGTTCTGAGACACTGAGTGGTTCGGAGTGAGTCTGAGTTTCTCCTGCGTACCTGAGAGGAATCCTTGACTCCTCGCCGTCGGATCGTCACTCAATCTGTTTTCTTTTCTTCAGAAAACGTGCGGCGGCTGTTTCTGCTTCACGGAGAAAAGGCTGAATGAATCATCAGCTCTGCTTTAGAAATGAAGCTGTGTGGGCTTATTCAGAGCTCCAGGGCCGAAACCATTCGCTGTGCGTAAGACGAGCCGATCCGGAGCGCAGCCTTCAGTTCGGGGATTCAGAACCAAACGGAAGCCATCTTGGCGTCACGGCGGAACGAGCAGAAAGGAGAACTAAACTTTTAGTTAGGAAAGTTACAAAACAGCAAAAGCATCATGTTGCTCAAGAAAAACTCAGATTAAACTTCTACAAATATATGAATAATTGTACTTAATAGTTGAGGATGTCCAAAGTGCGGCTCGGGGGCCATTTGTGGCCCTTGGATACATTTTGTGTGGCTCTGACTGCAATTCAAGAACGGCACACTGTGAGCCTCCGACACTTCTTGTAATTTATTATGTTTGACCTTTGATCATTTTTTCTTTTCTTTCCCTTTTCCTTTGTTTTGTAAAATTTATTTTTTCTTAAATTTTTTCGTTTTCTTTTCATAAACGTTTTTCTCTTTTTGTCTAACTATTTTCCTCTTTCATTTTATTTTTTAGTTTTCAATTTCCTTTTTTCCTTTCAACTGTTTTCTTAATATGTTCTTAAAATTTTTCTGATTTTGCATTTTTCCTTTTCATGAACTTTGTACTTTTTCCTTTGCCCTTTGTCATACATATTTCTTCATCTGCATCAAGGATTGTTCTCTCATAAATGTTTTCTACATCGCATTCTAGTCCAACCACTGACCGCGTCATGATGCAGGACTGGATGCCGGTTTGCAGGTTTCCTGTCTGCAGCTTCATGCAACCAGTTGCTGCTGTCAGTTAGCGTTGGCTACGAAGATGAATCTGTAACGTGTTTCCCATCCAGCAGCTGACAGCTGGGATCCTGCAGCGATGAAGGAGTCGCTCCAACATCAGGGGATCAAAGTCGCTCTACGGGTTTCCGGTTTCTCTTTCCAATCACAAAAAGAACAGAGTAAAAGCCTGATGAGTCTAAAAGGTTGCGTCAGACCATCCGTCCTAAAATCGAAAATTAGTGATTCTTGAGATAAGGGACAAAATAGGTTAAAAAACAAACAATATAATTATTCCTTAAGCTTATGTTTTCAAATATGACAAATAATGTTTAGGAAATGTGCAGGCTCCCAGTGGAAATATTGTTTTAAAAGTTACATTTTACTGGACCTGACCCAGAACTTTGTCAACACCGTGATATTTTACTCTGTTTTAGATAAATGCTTCTCAAAGAACAAATTATTTAAAACACAAAAAAAACCAAGCTAACCGGAGCTAGCCGAAGCTAACCAGAGCAAACCGAAGCCAACCAGAGCTAACCGAAGCTAACCAGAGCAAACCGAAGCCAACCAGAGCTAACCGAAGCTAACCGAAGCTAAGCAGAGCTAACTAGAGCTAACTGAAGCTAACCAGAGTTAACCAAAACTAACCGGAGCTAGCCGAAGCTAACCAGAGCTAACCGAAGCTAACCAGAGCTAACCAAAGCCAAATAGAACGAACCGAAGCTAACCGGAGCTAGCCGAAGCTAACCAGAGCTAACCGAAGCCAACTAGGGCTAACCGAAGCTAACCAGAGCTAACTCAAGCTAACCAAAGCTAACTGAAGCTAACCAAAGCTAACCAGAGCTGCCTCATCTTCCATTAAAGGAAGAAACAGGAAGTGGCGACTCAGCATTTCTGATGCCCCCCCAATAAAGGCAGATATTTTTTTTTACATTGTTTTTAATGTCTGACGTGGTTGACAATAACTTGGGACACAATTTCAATTTAGAAAGAAATATATAAAAATTGGTGTATGTAAATATGTGGTTTCAACGTTACGAACCGGAACAGCCATGTGGCTGAGCAGCGCAGAGTCATCGATGAATGAAGACATGAGGAAGAAACAGACAGCTGAGGTCAGGAGGTCAGGAGGAGCAGCAGGTCAGGGAAACGCTCAACACTCCACAGCGACAACCAGGAGCCACACAGAAACACCGGACAACAGAGCCGGAGCGAGACGGAGAGCAGCAGCAGTCTGGAGGAGCAGCGAGACGAGACCAGATCGTGTCCCCAACAAGGTCCAGCGTGTCTCCTGACAGCCGGATCGGCCTCAGGTCACCGCGGCGCCTCCAGCCTGTCGCTTGTTCTGCTCAAACTGACCGAATGTCCTCAGAGGAGAAGGACCAGAGAAACGAGTCGGATGGTTCAGATGGTTTCTGCAGGAAAAACAAAAAAATGTTTTCCGATGGTGCTGGAACCACAGAACAGTGTTATATAAAGTACTGAGTCAAGTAAAAGTTTAGGTTCCTCTCCAAAATATGACTTTGGTAAAAGTCCAAGTCACTGACTGAAATGTTACTTGAGTTAAAGTCTTAAAGTATCGGAAACATCTTGTACTTAAGTATGGAAATTACTGTAAAAATGGATGCACTCAAGTAATGTAATGAAAAGTATAAGTAAAAAGTAAAACAAGGCAAATGCAGTTTGAAT
>CAEGAF010113783.1:0-22925 GCA_903067075.1 Micropoecilia bifurca
ATAAAGCAAAGGTGATAACTAACTGGCTCAGGGAACAAAACATAGAGATTTTGGGTCCATGGCCTGGAAACTCCCCATATCTTAATTCCATTGAAAACTTGTGGTCAATCATCAAGAGACGGGTCGACAAACAAAAACCTTGGAATTCTGACAAAATGCAAGCATTGAATGTGCAAGATTGGATTGCTATCAGTCAGGATTTGGTCCAGAAGTTGATTGAGAGCATCATGCCAGGGAGAATTGCAGAGGTCCTGAAGAAGAGGGGTCAACACTGCAAATATTGACTTGCTGCATTAACTCATTCTAACTGTCAATAAAAGCTTTTGTTACTCATAATATGATTGCAATTATATTTCTGTATGTGATGAAAACATCTGACATACACACCTTAAACCAGAGAGCAGCAGATCATGTGAAAATATAATATTTGTGTCATTCTCAAAACCTTTGGCCATGACTGTACCCCTAACTGAAATAGTCACCAGAAACGACAGGCAAATATAACCAGTACTGGA
The DNA here is from genome assembly GCA_903067075.1 of Micropoecilia bifurca. Taxonomy (NCBI): domain Eukaryota; kingdom Metazoa; phylum Chordata; class Actinopteri; order Cyprinodontiformes; family Poeciliidae; genus Micropoecilia; species Micropoecilia bifurca. The sequence goes on from CAEGAF010113783.1 coordinate 516, forward strand.
GAAAACTCAGTAACATCCAAATGCCTGCAGCAGTCAGTCAGTCAGTCAGTCCAAAAACACTTTTAACTTATCTTTGCAGTTCTCAAATTACCAGCCAAGTTCACCAGCCAATTTCCTTTTATTTATTTATTTTGATACTTAAAGCTTGTTATATTGGGATAAATCTTAGATGTGTTGAAGGACAAGTCATTGCCAAGCTTGATACAGTCCAACATCACATCAGCTTGTTTGTTTAAGCCTGACCACTTATAAGCCTCCCATGAGGTGCAATCAAAGCATCACTGGAGAACCACATTGCTGTCTTTGTTCCAGATCTTAACAGTATGTGATCAGTGTCTTTCATCTCTTCAAAAACTTCTGGTATGTAGGCTGGATGCCACACTCTGGTCAGATGTCCAAAAAACAGAAAGCAGTGTAGACCCCTTTAACAATGGCACAACATAAGTCCAATGTCATTAGGTTTGTGACAGATTAAATGCTATTTCTGATGCCTTATGAGGAGTGGGGGTGGATATACATCAATGCACAAAAAATCTAATCATCAATAAAATTTTCAGTGATGTTCTGATTTTTAGAGATGCACCCATTTCTAATAATTTTTACTCGCTGAAACTGCATCTTTTGATAATTTAATGTTCTCATCAGAAATCAACAATGTAATGATGAAGAAAGTAAATAGTTTCTTGACGTTCAACTTAAAATACAAGTTATAATATTGTTGTAATTTATTTATTTATTTCTTGGTCAGAAGTGGATGTTGCTATTTCTGTTTGGTTGGATTTTTCTGTGTCATGTTTACAATAATGACAAAATCCCCAGCAGAGAAAAGTTAATTTTGCCAGATAGACACCACATTCTGCAGTCACTGTGAACTGGCACTGTAGATGTAATTGTTTCTTATGCCTTATTAGAGTTGTCTCACATATTTTGTCACAAAACAAATCTAAACACAGATGGAATTAATAGATATTTAAATTTCGGATGACTTAACAGGGATAAACATTTTTTTAAGTCCAAATGCACATAGAGAAAATGCTTTTTTTTAAAAATATCGGTAGTGACATTACAGAAATAAGCATATATTGTGCTGGCACAACTAAAGTGAAAATGTTTTAATAGCTAAGTAATATTCTTAAGTTGTAAAGCTTATGTGCACAGTATCTTATAGTCTACCTTGGTTTCGATGTGTATATTCATACTCAACTTGCAAAGAAATCTTACTTTCTCTAGTAATAAAGGATATTTCTAATAAATTAAATTCTAATATAGTATTTTTTTAATAAGGACTTGAGCTTATGGCTTTTTGAAAGTTTTTTTCCCTCCGACAAAAGTGAACAGTTTCTGCATTAAAGACATATTTGAAGCATTCATTACATTTTTATTTAATCCAAAATGTTTCTGATCATTAAGATTTTCTAAGCCTGGAGTACATGGCTTCAGTCGTTTTCATTCAGCCATATCCCAAATCAAAAATAAACTATTTCAACACCTATAGCTGACATGTCTTCGCAATTAAACTGTTATTCATGATATAAAGGTCGGATAGAGTATATACGTGTTTATGACTCGAACCAAGTCGCGCCTAATTTTTTTTTTCTAATTTAGTTTAAGAAGAGTGAAAGGTTAACAGAGACTCAGCCATTCCCGAGCCACATGCGACAATCTAATATAACAAATGCTCCTCAAAGCATCAGTAAAAAAAAAACAACCATCCGGAGGGGTGTTCTGAATCCAACAAGACAAGATTACTTCTGAAAGCGGACGCCAGGTTTCAAGAAATTTATTATAAATGCATTTTAGACTTATGTTTTCAGACGCTATTATTTCTTTAATTGACTATAACGTCTCGGTCTCACATACAATAACACGAAGCGTGTTTGAAACAGCAAATTTTACACTCCCCGCCAAATAGTACGAAAAGTGGTTCAGCCCTGGAGGTTAGCGGAAGTTGTTTCAGCTGCCATGTTTGCTTGCTTTGTTGTAGGCTTCTACTAGCTTTCCTACAGAATCAGTAAGTGTGGAAATGGAGCCGAGCTGGAGTACGTTTCTCTTCCAAGTAAGTTGGCTCTTTTTTTTGGGAGGGAAAACCGGGAGAGTTCGCGAAACAACCGCGAACATTTTACGCACCCGTTAGCTTAGCAGCAAGTTCGTTTTATATATTTGAACGAGTAGCACGAAGAACAAGTAACGAAGCAAAACAATGGTTTATGAATCCAGGCTTCCAGCTGTGAGGCTTGGGAATGACGCTAGAACAAAAAAAAAAATCAAATCTCCCCAGTTCCAATGTGGAAAAAAACGGCCTGTGTGTAATTTTAGATTGTGGATGCGAAATACTTCGAGTGGGAAAGTGAATTTTGCTAAGTTTGTTTGGCTGGTCGAAGCCAGCAAAACATGCGGTATCACTTGAAGTAAAGCTGGAGACGGACACTGCACCGTTACAATCGAGACAGACCTGTTTCCCCCCCCCCCCCTTCTCCTTTGACTGAAGGCTTTGATCGGACGCCGTAGAATAATGAGATAAAACGTCGGCGAACATTTTCTGTGCAGCATGTGTAGTAAACTGAACATTTGTACGTTATTCACGCGGATGACGTTAGCCGACCGTAGGTTAGCCGCCACTGAGATTTACTAACGGCAATTCCCAAGTCCGCGGTCAACTTTCCGCTTGCTTTAGCCGGTTCGCAGTAACTAGCCGAGAAGCTAACGATGTTTAGGCTGCCTTCATTACACTCGCAAGCTAATTTGGCTAAATCTGGGCGAGGCTGCAGTAATGAGCTTGGAGAAACCAACGGTACATAATTTGGAAAACCAGCGATGCCTAGTTTTTTGCACATTAATTAGCTATTTATTCAGATGAGCTTTGTGGAAAGGAATTCAAACTATGCGATGCACTAGCTAACAGCAAGAAGGAGGCTGGAAAATTAGCAAGGAACATCGCTATTTAAAATGTTCATTTCTCCCAGAAAGTTTAGTAAAAATGTTCAGTTTGAGTAATTTCACTGTCTTTTCACTGTGCATAAAAACGCCATTCTTAAATTGGGTGTTATAAAGTTTTATTAAGAATTTTATGACTTGGCTATGAGTTAAAGAATTAAGTTTCCTTAGAATACAACATGGAATTTTTTTTTTTAGGAATTTGTCAGAAATACTGGGCTGTATTTCATAAGTTCTTGTGTTGTTGCTTTTGTTTACTATGTAAAGGTAATTTTAAAAGTACATCTGCTCAATTTTGATTCCCAAACTAGAGCAGATGTAAGTTATTACTTACTAAAATAAGTAATAACTTATTAAAAATAAGTAAAATAAAATAAGTAATGACTTACTTATTTTAGTAAGTTCTTGTTGTGACTGATTAAACTCTGTTTTTGAACTTTAACCAATCAATAATACTAAGGGAAAAAAATAATAAAAATATTCAGAAAGCAGTGCTGCTGTTTAGCAACTTAACTTATACTACAGAACCTTTCAAGCATAGGTATTACTGTATTTTGGCAGTTGAAAATATTTTAATTAAAAATGTTGACACTTATTTAACAAATTGGGTTACATAATCCTTATGTTAAAAAACTTTTGTAAACCCAAGATTTGACAGAAATATTAAGTGTACTCTAAGTTGTTTCAGATTTTTTAATTTTCTTTTTTTTAATCTAACAAATAATTTTCTTGGAAAGGACTTAAAATAAATATTTTAACTATATCAAGATCATGCATCTAAGTTTGAACTCTGAAAAATCATGGACTATATTTTGCGAAAGTTTAAAAAAAAATAGAGTTCTCATGTATGAATTCAGTTTATTTTGATAAACTGTGTTTTACGTCCTTAAAAACTCAAATTTGATTATGTCAATTCTGGGCTGTGAAAAGTATAATACACATAAAACGTTCCTATAATGGGTCCTATTTACACATGTCTTTTTTTCCTTCAGTGAAAATATATATATATATTATTTGTAAAATAACTTTTGTGGCTTCAAAGTCCATTCACTTCACCAACTTGTGTTTATGATGATATATGATGTATATCTTGAAGACAAGGTTGCAAGTTGTCTAAAAACTAGTTATAAGTAACTTTTATGAAGTTTATGCAATAAAAATTGGTTATATATAAATAACTTTGGTAAGCACTGAACTTACAGACCACAGTTGGAAGGCATTTACTTGAGTGAACTATATTCTAATTATTTTAGTTAATATAATTTCTAAACTAAGTTATATATTTCTATGAAAATATCTCTTTTAAATGTAATAACTGCTGTAAAAATCTTAGAATTTAATTATTACACTTGCAGAAACCCTATTGCTTATATCCTACAGACTATTATGTAGTCAAAAGCAGTTCTAGTAGAATCAAGTTTCTATTTTAAAAAACTCCACCAGTAGCTGGAGTTATATTTGAGTTATATTTGCACTTTGTTTTAGTCATCTGCCATCCAGCTTGATACGTTTTGTTATGCTCCCCCATACTGTTAACTGTCAGAGATCAATGGGGGAGAGGGGAGACAGCCATTGATTTGTTTGTCAAAATGCTAATTTTGTGTGCTAGCTGGTCACTGCCAGTTTGAAAACCACTTAAAACATGTTTTAGTGGCTCCTCCTGCACTCGAGCTTCAGCCAATGAAATCCTTCCTCAAAATCCTAAGCCTAACTCCCTTACAAAAAGCTTTAAAAAAAAGCTCTAATTAGTACAAAAATTAAAGCTTCATTATATTTATTTATATTTATGTATATTTAAAACTATTTTAAATGCATATTATGATTTTTATAATACATTTACAATTATAAAAATATTTCAGTAAGCCATAAGCTGTGAATATCTTTGCTGTCAAAATATTTCAGAAAATAAATTGCATAGCATGACCCCCAGATTGTTACAAAGCACGTCAAGTACATGTTGGACTTTCATCTCTTACTCACCTTCTTTTTAAGTAATGACAAATTTTCATGTCCAGCTGTGCTTGACGTCAGCATTACAAAGTCCGTTCACTTGTTGCTGTTGTGTATGGTCACCTTCTAGTTTCATTGGTTTTTCTTCAAAAGTCTTAAGAGTTTTTACAACATTGTTTTTTTTGACAAGTTGGCATGTAGTTTCATAATCTTTTTAACTGCATATATTGTAATGATAATTGTTTTTGCCATTTTAATGAATAGCTATAGAGAAAAAAAATACTTATGAATTTTATGCTGTATATAGTGAATATGTGCTGTTAATAAATTGGATTACACAAAATCCAATGTATTAACATAAAAAGATTTTGAAAACAAACTTATTCTAAAGTATACAAGCCAAAGGTGCTAATATGTAAAACTTTAGTTGTAGTTTGGTAGTTTTTTCTGCCATGTGAAAGGAGGTCCTTCTATATTTGAGTAAAATGACACAGTGAGATAACTAAGTATTGCTCAAATCACCCTGCTCTATGATGCAGTGCAAACCCCAACTGAATATATCAGGTATCCCCTAAAAATACTTCCTCGCTTATAGCACACGCTGCAAGTTACATCATCAGCTGCAAGTTACATCCCTGGCGCCTCCAAAGTTTAGCCAGGTTTACATGGCAAAAGAGGATCGACATAAAAAAAAGTTCTGTTTTCCAAGAACTTATGTTGACTTTATAAAACGTATAACAAGAGATTTTGTCATTTTTATTATATAATGTTAATTTTACCATTAATAATCCCTTTCAGCTTCAGGCAATTTACTTCTTGCAGCACAATAGTTCCGCAACAATGGAACAAAAACTCATAAAACAAACTCGTTCAAACAATTTACGATTTACTCGGCCAACATTTTTTATTTTTTTTAATGCGCAGTCCGGAAAACTTTAAAGGCCGATCATGTAACCATATCTACTGTTTCTTTCTTATTTGATTTCTTAGTTTTTCCTGCACAACTTCTGGTTTTGTATTTGCTTTATTCTAACAATTGGCCAAGCAGCTGTAGAGTGCGGCACAAAAGATTGAGGAAAGGCGGTGCATAATCAGACCATGCGCTCAATTCAAGTCTACAGTGGCCCACGAAGCCATCAGGACACTCCCTCCATTTTGATGTTATTTATGAGGGAGCAGCCCCAGTTGTCAGAGCACATTTGTGTCAAAATGGTCAGAGCTGCATGAAGGCACAGCAGCTTACAGGGCCCTGCACCTCTGTGTACAGGCCAGGCTGTTTGCAGTGGCATAAGCTTCACAAAGAGGTTTCCCGACTGGTATCTCCCTCCCTCCCCACCCCCCACGGCCCCTCCACACACACAAACACACACACACACACACCACCCCTGGTGTGCCAGCCGACAGGGTTGCATTGGCATGATGATGACTAATCCTGGAAGGTGGCAAGTGTAAGCAGGTGCTCAGACAAATGGGTGGTGGCATGCTCTACGAGTTCCCAGGTCCCAGTGCGCATGAGGGAATGACGGCTAGTTCAGCCGAGTGCTGTGTGGATAAACAATGTCTCTGTCTCATGAATAGATGAGCCAAATCAATGAAGATGAGCATACAAAGATCCCCCGCTGAGGCCGAGTGCATCACTGCTCAGATTTGTGTCTATCACAATGGGCTAGATGACATAAGGAGGACATTGTGTGGTTCATTTTTCTTTTTTTCCGTCCAGTCTCCTCTTTTGCCACTCCTGTCTTGGCTGGCCTTCTTGGATGGATGATTGGACCTTAAAGGGAAAGGTCAAGTATGTTAACTTGCCATCTCTTGCTGGTGGTTGACAAGGTGGTTTTCTTGACTTTCTGCTTAGTGTGTTAAGTAAATGATGCATAGTTATTTATTTTTTACAAGTACTTGGTTATGGTTTAAAATAAGTTATTTTTATTTGTAGGAGCTTTCCACTTGAGGGTTAGCTCAGTGAACAAGTGTAAGACAAACAGATGTTTTGGAAGTAACTTTTTGGTTTGAACACTAATACAATTTCCAAAATCTCTTGGTTATTTTATTGGCTCACCTTTCCGTTGAAGCTCTATTACTAGGCAACCTTGCATTTATGTGAGTCTGATATGTATATTATACATATACATACTTCAATACTAAGCACTGAAACATAAAACTATTATTGTTTATACATAAGCAATAGGTCAGTTAATTGGATGATTAATGAAAAGAAGCTCAATCATTTCCATTTGCATAATTTATAGCTTTTCTCTCTTTCTACCAAAAACTGGATGACAAAAGCTTTCAGTCTGGTGCTTTGCTCTCAATTAGCCTTTTTTTCTGAAGGGACAATTTTGTTTGTAGAGACTTCATAATTCATTTTATTTGTTGTTCTGTTCATTTTGAAAATTTCAAATGTCTTCCACTTCCAGTGTAAAAAGTTGATTAGAATTTAAAGCTTATTGATCTTTCAGAATGTGTTCTTGCATTGTTATGCCATATATTTCCAAGTTATTCTTTATATTGATTTTACTACACAGACTGAAGTATCAATATTGAGTAAAAGTTTCATTAAAGGTGTTTCCAGCAGGAAATCAATTTTGCTAATTTCCTCTATGTAGAGTAACAAGCTGCAATCTGATGCTTGGAAATATGACAGAAAACATTAGATATTTTGAAAGCATCGCTTTAAAATATTGGTATACTTATCGTCAGTCAGCCTGTAGCAATACACAGCAAAGTTAATATTTACACAGCATAAGTGCATCACAGTTATGGAAATGAAAGCCACTTTTTTTAGGCTACTGAGCTTCTGTATTAGCTGCACCTTCTCCTTCATTGGTCTTGCTTATTAGCGCATCAAATACTTTTGTTTTTCTGTACTTGTATCAGATTACTGCATTTTTTTATACCATTGAATTGGTTTATCAGAACCTTGAAATGAATGGACTTCACTGTCATTCTTCGACTAAATATAAACTTCTTTTCACCCCCGAGCCATCTTTGACTTCATTAGATTTCAAACTTTGGTAGTCATTTTAGGAAAATTGATCTAAGCTCTGTCCAAACAGCCTTGAGTTGTGCTAATTGTAAACTTTGTGGGTGGCTGATTTTATATTATTTTCCAGGCTTAAACATCTAGAACGACAAAGAGATGAATCACCAAGTGCAGTTTGATGGCCAGTTTTAATAATTAAGCACAAGCTTCGAGTAGAACTTTGATCAAACGCTTGAGATTCTATATTTTTGGGGACGGCTATAATGTTTAGTTTTTGCCTCATGTCTTCTCCAAAACCAAGATATGAGGCAGCTGATTTTAGTTTATAAACTGGGTTGCACAACTGTTGATATTCATTGCTGCTCTGCTGTAAACCCAAACAAAATGCATCAGTTCACTTCAGTTTGCGCAATATTTTTATTTGTCATGCAGTTATGCAAAGAAGTATAAATTCTTTTATTACTAAGTCAAGATATATAATGACTTGAATTTTTGAATTGCAGCCACACAACTTTTTGCTAGCTACTGCTCATTGTTCTCACCTATCCCTCTACCCCCATCTATGTTTTGGCAGTCATCCACACTGGCTTGCACCTGCAAAATCCTGTGAAAAAAAAATGGTACACCAGGCCACAGACAGAACAAACAAATATGTAACTGTATTTTATCATCCTATCAAGTTTGGTGACCTGTATTTTTGTGTGTCAAACTGCTTTCTGCCTTACTAAATTCAATTTATTTTTTTTCTTTTTCTTTATTCGCCTTTCTTCTCCTCTTAGCCGAGCTCTGCGGCGCGGCTAATGTCCTGCTCTTCATGAGCCTTCTTGGCAGTTAAGCCGGACTCTGCTATGCCTCTAATTTGGTATGCTTGCTTTGCAGTCACATGATGAATCAGCACCGTCGTGATGGGATCATTTTTCATCCAGTATATTTGGATTGTTTTCGCATCAGTTGCGTGCCGCATCGGCCTCGTTAACGACGGACCCCGGTGCCCACTTTGTATTCTGTTAAATCTTCCTAATGCTTTTCATTGAGTTGTCAAAGCTGATTCATGGTTCTTCAGTGGCAGCTTCCAGTGGTGAAACAGCTGTCGGCAACAACTTGCTTTTTCTTCTGTGTACAGGGAGGAGAACTGGATGCTCTGAAATTGCACTATGCCCTGCTGCTGTTGTGTGTCAAACAGCACGAAGCTCTTTTTGAATTGTTTACCTCCAAATGTCTGACATTTCACCAAAACATGTGTGTGTTTTGTGTCTTTAGCAGGCCAATGAAGCCCTCCACCACCAGCACCAGGTGGCTCAGAATAGCCTGCTGCCACTTCTCAATGCTGGAGCAGAGCAAGTTGACCAGAAGCCTATCCTGCCTATCCAGATAGACCAGAAACCCCCCGTCAGTGCTGCTGAACTCCTGAAAGACAATGTGGCCAGCGGAGGAGGTCAGCGGCCACCGGTGCCCGTGATAAAGAAGGAACACAAAGGCAAAACGCCTTTCGTCTGCGGTTACTGCAACAAGGCCTTCCGAGACAGCTACCACCTGAGACGCCATGAGTCCAGCCACACCGGCATCAAGATGGTGTCACGTCCGAAGAAGACGGCCCAAACCGCCCCCACCATGGTACCCATGATCGCCTCCATGCCACGGGAGAACAACGGCAACTCCTACATCTCTACGGTAGCGGGGATCCTCTCCACGGCGACCACCTCGGTGTCCTCGGGCACCAGCATCATGACGTCGTCCGCGATGGGCAACGTGCAGCAGCAAAACATCCCGAAGAAGCCCCCCAAGCCCGTCAAGAAAAACCACGGCTGCGAGATGTGTGGAAAGGCCTTCCGCGACGTCTACCACCTGAACCGCCACAAGCTGTCCCATTCGGATGAGAAGCCGTTCGAGTGTCCTATCTGCCAGCAGCGCTTTAAGAGGAAGGATCGAATGACCTACCATGTTCGCTCTCATGACGGAGGCGTCCACAAGCCCTATGTGTGTTCTGTGTGTGGAAAAGGCTTTTCCAGGTACAGATAACTTTTCTTTATAGTTTTTATGTATGATGAGATTAATGCAGTGATAAATTTAGAGGAGCCTTATTTTAATTTTTTTTTGTTCAAATATGTTACATATAGCTGATTTATTTATTTTTTCATTAGAATAATAATGTAACCCCAAATATGAATTCAGAAAAGTATTAGCAGCGCACCGGTAAGAGATTTTGTAACAGATTTTTTTCATTTCATTACCAATTTTTGTTTCGTACAATGAATAACAGATTAATATTTTTTTTTTTTTCAAAAGCGGGAACCGTGAAGCAGGTAGAGGCATCACGGAAACGTTTCTAATACAATAAAATCTTTCCGATTACACAACAATTGAAAATACAAAGAATTACAAGGCGCCTCATTTATTATATAGTTTAGAGTTCATACAAAATTATTCAAACCCCTGGCATATGTATGTTTTAACATTTTAAAATTTTACTATCGTTTAAATGCTTCCTGGATATCATGTTATCTCTGACAGCTGTAGTCCAAACTTCAATCTGTTGAGGGAGCTAATGATGTCAATAAAGATTTTTATTTTGATAATTGAAAGTATATACATTTTTTACATGCTTTTTTCCCCCATGAAAAATATATAAAAGCAGAACTTATCTTAAGGAAAATTTATAATAATTTTCATTATTTATGTTTTGAGAGATGTTTTTTTTATTCCAACCAAAAACAAAATTTAGTTTGAGAGTATGAATAATTTTGGGCTTTACTGTAACAAAATTATTTACTCATCATGAAAAGCTTTTCTACAAGATCCATTATGATAATTTATTTTTAACCTAATATTTTAGAGGAGAAAATTCTTATTTACTTCCAGGCATTAAATTGATGACTTATTCCTCTATTCTCATGAAATAGTTGCATATAAAATTCATAACTTTTTGTAAAGAATTTTTTAATGTATTTGTTAAAACTGCCACAGAATGTCATGAGACAGCTAATCTGTTAATCAAACTATAGTGGTATCAGAGTACAAAGGGTGTGGGGAAAGAGGATGAGTAGCGCCACATAACATTGTGATAGACAGCGCCAAGACCAGCCCTTCTGATTGGTTGTTTCTAATTAGCACTGGGAGTTAATTTTTTTCTCCCACCTGTCATAGTGACACAAGTGACAGTTTCAACAAACGTGTAAAAAAAAAAACTTTTTTTTTTATGCAGGTTGCATGCAGCTTTAAGCAACCCTTTCATTTATCTTAGGACCAGAATGTTAAAGAACAGTAGGTGTTGCAAAGCTCTGCAGTTTGACAGGATAATCATTATAAAAGTTGAGCTTTTTAAACCTTTGTCCGCATCTGTTACAGATTAACAATATTGGCATGGAAAGTAGATCCTTCACTGTGAGATTTCCAAATGACTGCCAGCACATTTAAACCCTCTATGTTTCATGATGGATGGATAAACTGAGTCCCTTCACTTTGGATTTTTTAGCCTCACTGTTACATAAGGACATCTATCTCTGCTTTAAGTGTTGACATAGATTAACTTCAGATAAACTTTCAGAAAACTGTTTCTCAAACCATCTAATAGCTTTGTATCCCCTAACTTCAACACAGCACTGACATCGTAAAAAGCAGAGTCATGTCACCGTAACAGCTTCCACTCCGAAGAGTGGTTAGTGCTTCCTTTTGGGGCTTAAGCATGGGACCTTCACTTTTCAGGGGAATGACATTACATTATATGAGCAGCCAATTTTGAAAGACAAGCATATAGCTGGCTGATTCTGGTCATTTTTCAGACCATCTGTTTAAAAAAAGAAAAAAAGATTCTTGGAGGTTCCATTGAGACAACATGTCATCCAGATGTTAAAGGGCACATCTTTTGAAAATAACAGTCTTTGATCATTAAAAATAAAGCGGCAACAAATCAGGAATATTTTATCGATAGACTGCTTTCTTATTTATTTAGTTGGATTATTTCTACACTTGTGTGTTATAAGGCTTTGATTCTATATTGAGAGTCGGTCTGGACCAGATACAAACACTGCAGACTTTCTTTTAGTCTAACAACTCCTTCCTCCCACTTGTTCTTCTGTTCTAATCAACTCTGGCAGTGAAAGATGATTAAGAGTTGTCTGACTTTAAGGTGGTTCCATGAAAGCCAATTTGCTGCCAAACCAGGAAGAAAATTGGCTCAGTGATTGGGGGGGAATAGTTTTACAACTCTTTTTTAGTTTCCTCATATGCTTTTAATCAACAACAAATAGCAAAGCTAATGTAAAAAGGAAGTCTGAAATTTAATTTCTTGTTATGGGAGGGAAGACTGAAGTCATTTCACCCTCTGGTGGTTGCATTCCTGACTCAGGAAAAAAAGCCTCAGCTTGTCTGAACGCATTTTTAAAAGTAATGTTTATTACAAAGAAGATTAAAAATATATATATTTATATTAGGGTGATGAACTCTTCCCCTCAAATGTTCTTATTTTTTGTGCAAAACAAGGTGTAGATTAAAACCTAAAATGTTTAACGTCATGCTTTTACTGAATATTTATGGTAGCTAATACAGGGCAATTACCTAATACATCTTTGCAATTGGTAAATACTGCATGTTTTTTTTATGCTTTATTAAAGGCACTTCTACAAACCCAGTGCTGATTTTTGTTACCACTAGCAACTAGTTTATGCTTTAGAAGGAACTCTGATTATTTCACTTTTTCTTTTATTCAATTGGATGATTATTATTTTTTCCTTCATTAAATGTAGATTTGTACTAATCATGTTTTTAATTCTGCTTTCTTTGACAAGCAGTTTACTACCCATAATGCCTGCCACGCTGTTTCAACCACATGTTACAGCAGACGCAGTAGGGAGAGAGCTAGTGGCGTATAAGGAGAGGGGGGAGGCGTCACTTGTCACTTTGCAGTTCCCGCCAGCTTGTCACAGACTCTTTCCCCTGGGAATTCACTGAACCAGGCGTAATGTTAAGGTCAACACATTTAATATGTCGTAAATAAACATTTTTGCTTCAGAAGGCCCTCGGCGGGACCTGAGATTTGCAACTTGTTGCCGTTTTAATAATCCGGCATCGATTCGAGCAGGCAGTATTGGTGAACCGACTGTTGCAACATGACTTCAGCAAAAAAAAAAAAAAAAAAAACATCAGCAGTGCACCTCAGCCAAGTTAGCATTAGCACTGCGCTGTATACGGCAGTTTCAGGCATGCCTCCAACACGGTGACGTGGGCTCGGGACTCATCAGCATACTGGAAAGTGAGAATGGAGACTGAATAGCAGGCCACTGAGTCACTGCCACTCAGCCTGAAATGTAGGCATGCAGTGTCTGGAGTCTGCTCTCTCTCTCCCGGCAATGAAAAAGGGAGAGAGAGAGAAAAAAAAAGTCCAAATCCAGTTTCTGGCACAGCGGAGAAGTTTCTACTTGACTCTTAATTTGTATTAAGAAGCATTCCAGCAGCGTGAAGCTTTCCGGTTTGGCAGCAGCTGCCCTCCCTTTACTCGCTCCATAATGGTTCTGCTAAACATGATTCAGCTCACAGTTTCACTAGGACTAGCACTGTGACATAGGAGGGACCAGCGCCAAGAGCTAGCACTAGAAAGGTCAAGTGGCAAATCATTCTATCCTAGTGAACCTCGTCAGTTTTTAGGAAGGTGAAGTATGGTATCAATGGGTTTATGAGCATCCTAGTAGTTGTGTATTGATTTAAACTTAGTCATTCTTCTATCAATCGGAAATATTTTTCAATCATCAAATGTCTTTTAGGCATGCCGACAAAATAAATTCACACTTTAGTACTTATTTACAAACCTGCTCGATTAAAAACAATGGGGAATTAGTCCCAGTGGAAATCAGAACTAATGAGTTTTCCCTCAAACTAATATTGTCACATTTTCTGCCCACTCGCCGCCTATCATGGGAAATAAATGGCAATATTACCCAAATTTCAGCTTAATTAAAGCGCAGAGTGGAAATCGGGAGAAGAAAAGAAAAGGAGAAGGCCGTCTCATTGTGGTGCATGTTCAAAAGTAGGTCAAACTGATTCACGCGCCATTGGTCGCAGAGAATTAACTGCCATTGACTGAAATTTTGGGGATTTTCTGCCCATCTCCTCATTATCGAAGCAAACAGAGCACATCCGTCAACTAGCACTCATAGTGGAGTTCGACCTGAGGCTTTTTATGTTCTTATTTATTTAACATGGCAGTTATAGTCTGAAATGTGCGCTTTAAAAAAAAAAAAGTCGTATTAAATATTTACATGTTTCTGGTCCTGATATTGATGGATTTAATTTAAAATCAATACCACACATGCATACGTAGCTTCTGCTTTTGAATTTGAGTTTTATTTATTTTGCAGTTTTATTTGAACAAAGCTCACCTGTAGTTCATACTTTCATGGTTTGTTTTTTACACTTTGGAGCGTTTCAGACTTCTAGGTCGTGCATACTATCGCTCAGTGAAACAAGGATATTAAATTAACATATTTCAGGGTTTTTTTTATTATTATTATCTTTTCTTTAAATTTTGGAAAGCAATGAAACGTTTAAACTAGAGCAGGGAGCTAAAAACAGCCCACTATGGATGACTCATAAAAAAACACGACGCCTCCCTGTATCACCATTCACAAATTAAATGTCTATTTTTGTATTATTATTGTCTGTTTTATTTAGGCCAGACCATTTGAGCTGCCATGTGAAGCATGTGCACTCCTCAGAAAGACCATTTAAATGTCAAGTAACGGTAAGAGCATCACCACCAGGTTTTCTTGAGCAGATTTTTTTCTTGTTCGTTTGTTTTTTTTGCATCCCACTCACGCTTGTCCTGTGACTGCAGGCCTGTACCTCTGCTTTCGCCACCAAAGACAGACTCCGCTCCCACATGATCCGACATGAAGGCAAGGTCACCTGTAGCATCTGTGGGAAGATGCTGAGTGCAGCCTACATCACCAGTCATTTGAAGACCCACGGACAGACCAACTTTAACTCCTGTAACAAAGGTTCGTCACTCATCATAAAAGTATAGCCAATAATCGGGGGAAAAAAAGTAGTTAGATTTCTGCTATATCTTTTACTCTAAACTATCTCTGCATGTTACTGTGCATATTAATCTGTATGCAAATTTGATATTATGACCTTCCTGAACCATCTTCTGACTCATCTGAAGTACGAGTGAAAACCGCTTTTGCTTTTGAACACCATGAAGTTTAAATATTATATAATATTTAAACTTTTCTGTATTTTTGAGTGTGCTAGTTTGAACAGACTAGCACATCATTTTGCAGTAGAAGGAAAACCCTGCATGTTTTTCTAATTTTTTATTTATTTTTTGCTTGTTTTTAACAAATTAAAATTTTATTTAGTCCATAGGTTAATATTTTTCAGTGCAGTTACAGTTGTAAGTTCTTTGGTTTATGTCTTTGTCCTTGTACAAAGGAAATATTTTAGGAAAGCGCAGACTCGGTCACATTGAGTGGAGACAGGATGCAAACAGCCATTTTCAAATCTTGCCACAGTTTTTCAACTAGATTTAGTCTGGACTGTGATTCATTCAAAGTCCAAACTTTTAATGAAATACTTTATCCCAATAAGAAATTAAATTCTACTCATCCAAGTATCTTTTAAGTCTTTGTGGATGGTGATGCTGTGAGGAGGGAGAACCTCCATTAGCAGCCAGTCTCGCAACAAATCTGAAGAGGCCTCTGACTGAAGAATGCTGCTTTCACAGTCTCATCAATTTGCTGTTATTTTTCAAAAATAGTGTTTTGCATGTCGACTAAAAGGTTGTCTAGTCTAACCAAAATACATTTTCTCAAAGGGAAAAATCACCAGTTTTGAACTTTGTGTCATGTTATAATGACACAAACATACCTGGAGTGTTGCTCTCGTCTATTCATGCATGGTTGAGAAATCTCCCATGGCAACCATTCATAGGACTAGCGGCAGCACCAGCATTTAGCTCATCAGACGAACTACTTCTCAGTCCTAAGAACTGCTTTAAATGGCATCATGCTGAAGGCAAAGTGTCATAGCATGGACTTCTTTGAGACAATTTCAAATTATCAAAAATACAAAATCAGATGTTTTTTTCAGTTATTTTTTTAATATAGGCAGCATTTTAATAACTGTAGGAAACAGTTACTTGATTGTGCTATGAAATGTGGCTTGAAAATACACGATACTCCTCCTCCTGGCTTTTTCTTGCATTCTTTGTAACATTTTGGCTGATGCCATACTCTAATACACACATGATATATCTATATTCAGATGATAGATGAAGTGGTGCTTAACCCTGCTTTAAACTGTTCACAGCTTCTCATCTATCCCTGTTTTCTATGTTCCCTGATTTTCATGATGGTCTTTGTTCACTAATGTTCTAGAACAAATCACTCAAACCTTCAAGGAACAGCTTTATTATTCTCAAATGAAGTTAACATGACTATTTCATTTAATCTCTCTAATTTAATTTAATTTGACTCCTAATTTGACTCCTGGATTTTATTTTACAGTATCAAATAATGAGGGCTGAATGTAAACCTTTTGGATCTTTATTTGTGAACTCTTTGGAAATTTTGTTTTCCTTCCACTTCACAATTATGCACTACTTTTCTTCTTTTTTTTTCTTCTTACTTTTTTCGGTCCACCACATGAAATCCCAATAAAATACCTTTGGGGATTGTGGTCGTTAGCTGGAAAGTTCCAGCTGTACAAACACTGTAAGACTTTGTTGCTGTTGTCGTTATTGCTGGGCCCAAAATTAACTCTTCCTCCCATCTGAAGGTAATGACGTCTGCAACTCAGCCTCAGTGACACCGGTGACCGTCTCTGCCCCCATCACCTCGGCGATGAACCGGATCAACGCCAACAACAACAACAACCCCGTCACCATAGCCGCACAAATGAACATTAGCACCAACACGGTCAACATCACGTCTCCCGTCAGCCTCCAGCACCCGGTCACCATCACCGGGCCCGTCAACATCGCCTCTGTGAACATCCCCGCCTCGGCGCCCATGAATATCGCCCACCCGGTCGCAATAACCACCCCCATGCCCATGAATATAGCCGGTCCGCTAAACATCGCAATGAGGCCAGTCGATAGCATGCCTTTTCTGTCCCAAGTCTTGCCTTCTTCCCCACCTTGGTAAAAAAGAAAAGAAAAGATGAACGTCAACATCTAACTGGCCAGAAAGAAAGGGAAAATGAAGTGAAAAGTGACTCCTGTCCTCACTTTAACAGCTCCCCCATCCCCCACCGCCCCTCACCCCAAACCGGTGTCCACTTCATCCAGCTTTGAAGTGGAGCAGTTCCTTGAGCTGTGAGGCCAATAGGAGATCCCCCCACCTCCCCAAAGTCCTAACTGTGTCCCACCTAATGTTTAGTGACTGGCTCGTGACGCAGAACAGTTAAGTAGAATTCAAGTAGGATTTGTCTTGAAATCAAGACAGCCGGAAGGCTTAGCGTAGGCAGGTAGAATGATGAAACTGTGATTTGTATCATGACAAACAGGAGGAGATGATTCCTCGAGTTTGCTTGAGGATCCCCCCCATACGAAAATACAAACGTACTTTTGTAAGGGAGACGTGAAATGGACTGAAGCAATAACCAGGAATTGATGTTTCTGATCTATTACAAACTCTCTCCCGAAGCATCTAGGCGTTACTTTGTATGTAGTTTTTTTGTTTGTTTTTTTTTGTTTTTTTTTGTTTTTTACTATAGCCTGCTAATCACTATTTAATGTTATAGGAAATGAGTCTAGTAAAAGGGACAGCTGCTTCCACTTGCATGGAAGACTATTTTTTCACAATGTTATAGCATTTCTTTTTCTTCTCAGATAGTAAGTATGCTCTTGAGGTACAGTGACTAACTTGTACAGTTGACATAGTAATGTATTTTTAATGTTGGCATTTAAAATTTTTGTTTTTGTTTTGCTTTTTGTCATTCAGGTGAACATCTGGACACTGTTCACTTGACTATGAAATTTCTTTACTTTGTTTTTCTATTTATATGAAAACAAAGTTATTTTTTACTTTTATGTGTTTTTATTTTTTTATGAAGTCAGAATGGAATGAGTCTTGCACTGAAGGCATATGCTACATGCAGGTCAACAGCAGTATTATCAAAGATCAAACAGAGTCTTAAGTGTTTTGGTCAGCCAGCCTGCACTTGAGGGCCCTCTAGTGGCCGAGTATGTAAATCCTGGACTTGTAGTGAAGCTTTTCAGGTCGCAATTGTCATCGCAAAAGGTGGCTGACGTAGTTTTTTGCGGACTCTTGTTACACTGTTTTTATTCGTATAGTTATTTATCATTACTCTGTTACAGCCCCGCGGTTAAACTAAGAAATGATCACTCAGGAAACACACAGGAAAAAACAAAAACAACAAATCAAGAATTTCTTTGGATCTTAGGAATTTTCTA
Source organism: Micropoecilia bifurca (assembly GCA_903067075.1). NCBI lineage: Eukaryota > Metazoa > Chordata > Actinopteri > Cyprinodontiformes > Poeciliidae > Micropoecilia > Micropoecilia bifurca. The sequence goes on from CAEGAF010113783.1 coordinate 18,791, forward strand.
AGCTCCTGTTTGGACTCCCTAAAGCCTTTTGGGATTGCAGCGTTGTTGCTTTGCAAAATTACACTAACCAGGAAGTCCGCAAGGACCAGTTTTAAGCAGCCGTCCATTTGAATCGATCTTTTACTGTACAATGACATAAATGCTGTACATGTTTTACATACTCGGGCAAGTTCGGTCTCGGTTTGCACAGGCATGTGGCCTGAGAACTGGGCCAGTTTGCTGCAAAACACGATTTTGTGTCCATTTAAAAAAAAAAGAAAAAAAAAAAAAAAAAGAAATGGGACAAGATTGACGTTGCATGAACACCCCAACTCCCTCTCTCCCTCCCTGAACACTGTAGCTGTTGAACATGAACTATTTTTTTAACGAATGCCATGTTATCTCAGCAGTGTTGCAGCTCTTTGAGTTGATTCAGTTTTTACAGAGAAATGCAATATGCATGTATCTTTTTTTTTCCCTGGCCCCCCCCAAGTTTTTTTTTTTTTTTACGAAATGTTAGTGTAGTTTTTTTATTCTTATGCATTTACGTAGATACACTATAATAGCCTGTTTGCCAAATTTGAAGCAATTATAATGTGACAACCTGAATTATTCTTGTGAAATTGAACATCTCATTTATTTTAAAAGAGGAAAAAAAAGTTAATTGGAAACACCAGGAACCTTGTGAAAAGCAGTTGAATGTATATCTTTGTACAAAACTTTTAGTTCCAAGGATATGGTAGTTACAATAGATGTGAAAGATAAGAACCTTTTTTATAAATCTTTTGTATTAGAACATTAACATTGATAATTTTGTATATACGAGAGGCTAGGCTTTCTGATTAGCAGAAAGATAAAACATTCCTGCATTTTTTAAAATGTACGTTTGTCAAATTATTACTTAAACATGCGCAATGTTATGTGCCTTTTATTTGGGTTGTCTAAATAAAAGAAAACTATCAAATGTGCTTATGTATGAGGTACTGTTTGGTATAAAGGCAGAGATAAAGTTGCAGACATTGTTTGGAAGTATGAAATGTTTTAAGACGCCCTGGTAGATGTGATAAAACGCAGAGGCCTAACGGCAGCAGATCACAAAACTTCCCAAATATTTGCCATACTTGGATCCTAAGCCTCTTTGCTCTTCCTTCAGACTCCCCTGGATTTTCAAATGAAATGGAAAAGCTGATGAGGCACTTCTGATGTTTCTTGTTTAGAAGAACCTTCACATAAAAAAATGTAACAGTTCATCCCCATATCCTGGACACATCCTTGTGGTGGCTCTTGAAACGCCAACTCGCGCCTTGTTCTTCCAAATCCTTTTCTTCAAAATATTGTGTTCCTTCATCTTTAAACCGAACATTTTAGTTAACAGTAGGAAATATCATGTTGCTGCCATTTCAGAGAATATAGTTATGCTGAAAAGTAGAACAGATGACATGAAGTTGAGTAATTGTCATGTTTGTATGATGAGTCGGTTATGACGTCCTATTCCTGTTCTTATCGCAGTGGCGCTCCATAAAACGTTTTCCTCAAGTGTAGCGTTTCGTCTACCCCGCTGTGAACTTGAAGTCTCCTGAGCAGAGCCAGGCACAGAATTGGTATTCTCGATCCAGTTTGATCACTGCGTCCGACGAAAGACTGTAAAACAAGCTGCCTTTTATGAGTCTCCAAGCTGCGGGCTGATAAAAGATATGCAGCGTCTTGCTAGTCTGCTCCTTTCGTTTCTTCCTTTAAACAGACCGGCGGCTGCAGTTCCAGGTCATTCAGTTGTGCAGCCATTTCCACCCAGGTTCTCGGCAACACCCCACCTTTTCCAAATAGGATCTGATTTATTCCTCCCATGTCCCCTGCAGTGCCTTTTTCCTTTGTCACGTTATTTCATTGATTTTCCCCTTCTATTAATTGCTCTAGCTATAGTTTAAGTCAACTGATTATACAAAATACTGTTGAATATTATGTCCTAGAATGTAATCAAGCAAAATCGCATGGCAAGTGATTAAAAACAATTCCTTTTACATGTATGAGTAGACATATCATTTGTGAACACACCATCACCGGTGGCGATTGTGCAAACCATGAACAATACAATCACAAAATTAACTCTTATTGTTTATTTTAAATATTAATCCCACCCACACTGCGTCCTGTCGTTCTGTACATGTGAAAGAGAAATAGGTGAGAGAACAGACCCCTGCTGTGTTGTTGACCACTTGCTAAGACAAAGGCACATGGCAAAGACACTGATTCAAAACCTAAAGATAAAGGAGACAAATTTAAAACCCAACATTTCCTGACATTTATTTATTGGATCCTGAAAAAACGAAGGAAATGGAGGAACATATTTCAGTCTCCGACAGCAGGACTTCCCCGTTTAGCAGAAACGGCTGCTTGTGGGTGGTTTGCATAATTATTCGCCTATTTCTGGCAGTTTTGATCACTCTTTCATGCACACTTCCTTCAGCTGCGATGCGTTTGATCGTTTCATGTATTGACTTTCTCCCTCCCTCTTATGATAATTCAGCAGAGCTCAAATCTTGCCTAATTGTAGACATTTCATCAGACTAAAATAAGGACTCTGCAATACAAAATTTGTTTTTGCTGAAACATTGAGCTCCACCATGCAGTTTTGTCCTCATGAAGACGCCCTCTCAGCATAGTGGAGGTTCACAGTTGGGTGCAATGGAAAAACATCTGGTATTTTAATTGTGTCAATACAGGTATGCTCACTAGCAGACATATTGTACTACTTAATGTCATACAGTGGGGGGTGGGGGGGGATTCCTTTTGTTATGCAACTATCTGGTCTTATTTGTGTATGTTCAGGGATTTATTTAAAGTGAACAACCGTCTTAAAGTAGATTCATCATCTTTAAGAATTTGAGAGATTTAGTTGCATTTAAAAATCGAGATCCGGTGAGCAATTGAGTCAACAGATTTTGATATACCAAGACTTGCAATGTTTAAGTCAATATTTGGCTACTAGATGGAAGAAAACAGGTTCAAGGACGACACACTTCATAAGCTTCTGTCTTTACAATAAACAAAGGCTGGGTGTATAAATGCTATCAGAAGTCTTGACAATAACAACCATTATTACTGGTTGTTAAATTCTGAAATATTCAACAAGATGATTTAATTTTTTGTTTTGAAGTTCTTCCAAATTTCCAAATTAAAATCTTATATTAAGATTACGATGCCTTTCACCAATTTGAGAAAGAACACTTGGGGAGGTAGATGTTGCACTGAAAACGACATAAAAATGAGCTTTTACAGGTTAGTTTTTGGAGATATGTTCTACATACAACCAAATGAAACTAAAATTATGTGTTTGGCCAAAAGAAAAAGGCATAAGCTTGCAAGCCTGAGAATGCATGTAGGAAGTATGTGGGTGGCAGCATTATGCTATCTGGGTGATTTGCTGAATGAAGGTACTCTTCACAAAATAGATAACATCATCTGAAAAGAATATAAGATGGAAATATTTAAGTGTCAAGATATCAGCCAGGAAATGCAAGGTTGGGTTTAAATAGGTTTTCTGAATAGAGAATAAATAACCAGAGTAGAACCACATTGATCATATGATTTAGGAACAAAAGAGTATGTTTTTTGGCGACTTTAAGAAATGTCCTTATTATTCTAGTAAATAGAAACAATTTGGGGAATTCAACTAATCAAAAACTGACTGACTGGGCAATGAAGAAAGAAGAGCTATCTGGCTTTTTCATAATTTTTTACAGTGTTCAGAGTGAGAGCTTATCAGATGTAAAATAGTCACTACCTATAGCTGTCCAGTAGGTGGTGGTGTTCATTTGTATTCTGTAGACTCACTGCTGCAATTCCTGACATTATATTATTGTATTATTGTTTTGTTTGTTTTAAATAAGAACTAATACCAGAATACTGTCTTATATCTATTCAGGACTTCTAAAAATAATCACAATAAATTACATTAGTTGCTACATTTACTGGATGTGTCCAACTACAATACACAGCTGTCTTAACACATTAACTTCCTCTTTTTCATTGAAGCATTAAAATCAAATAGACTAAATGTTTTTGTACGCTTTTTTTTAAAAAAAACTATAAATGTAATTTTTCAGTTGATGAAAATGTTATTGCTTAGATTTATGCTCCTAAAACAAATCAAATTTAC
>CAEGAF010113792.1:0-10763 GCA_903067075.1 Micropoecilia bifurca
TGTGTGTGTGTGTGTGTGTGTGTGTGTGTGTGTGTGTGTGTGTGTGTGTGTGTGTGTGTGTGTGTGTGTGTGTTTTAGTGTGCGCTTGAGTGTCCCCTAATCTTTAAATCACTTTTACCTTCTTGCAGAGCCCAGACAGCCCTGCAGAACAGTGTTTGACATTTTAAGAAGGTGTCACAACCTCTTTGAATCCATATATTGGCAGAGTTAAATACAAGAAATTTAATATCTAAGAGGCAGAATTAGGAGGAAGTTATTATGTTAATATTTTCAAATGTTAAGCAAAATCAAGGATTAGCCCAGCTAATATGACTTTACCCATTATGTTCCAGGCAATTAATGTCATTCTGGAAACAGGAAGAACCATTAGTGTAAGAATTGTTAAACAACAACTTGCTGCAGTGTAATAGTTTTGCATGGACCATTTACATGCAAAAAGGGATATCAAGATGTGAAAAAGTTATGATGCGACATCAGCCCTAATTGCTTCTGTCTCATGCATCTGCTTCTAAGAAATTTCATCAGGTCACGTTTAAATTTACGTTCTTATGTAAAAACAGTGAAATTTTGCTATTTTTACTAAATGTCATCATGCCTTTAGAATCCCATAATGGGCCATGCCACATTGAAATCAAAGTCTGAACAACCAGTTCTGCGTTCTTTGTCTTTAAATTTGGACTCCTGGGCTTGAAATGATTTGAAATTAAAATAAGTGCATAGAAAAAGACTGCTGTCTACCAAATGAACCAGTCAAAAAAAGAGATAACTATTCATCATCAGTGATTACTACATAAAAAGTTTGGTTTTAAAGAACTAGAAACTCAGTGCGGTGACTTTTTTTTTTATTTTTGGCACTTTTGAAAAACTCAAATGTGACTAATGAGTCATCTCCCATGTTTGGAGCAACTCAGAGCACTCACATGGAGGTTTTAATTATGTTCTCCAGCTCTCAAGTGTTCGATTCAATTTGGCCCACCGGAGCCTACCTGGCAGTGTTTACGCTTGAGAAGCCAACGAAGGATCAAGCAAGCATTTCAGCTCTAGGGATTTATTCCAGTTAGTGTACACTATCTCCTGCTGTGCAGGGCTGGGCAACTTATTAAAAAAAAAAGTTAATCAAAACCAACATTATGAATCCTTATTCAGTGTTTAGTCCCATGTTTATGTTTTGATACAACTCACCACAAGGGGTCTCGTTGGCATTTTTCAAAGAGGACCGTTTAATTATGAAACTAATCACTGACTGTTCAGTTTGCCAGTGTCTCACTGAGTTGGCCCACTGGCTTCAGACAACATGAGACATGAGAAAACAAAGAACATAGTAGGGCCGCGTGAGTGGGACAGAGATTGTTTAGGTAAAGGATCAGTCTGAACTGCAGTTTGCTCAAATTAATTATGCAGCCTTTCAAAGGGGGCTGTGTGTTGTGTTAAACGGCAAGTTTTTGATCTGAAGGATCTGTATTTACTAGAATATATTTCATACTAAATGTGTTCCGGATCTGATCAATCTAAATACAACACCAACTTAAAACACAATGAATCAGTAAGAGGACAAATTTAAAATGTTTAAATGCAAACTGGGCTGCACAGTGGCGCAGTTGGAGGAGCTGTTGCCTTGCAGTAAGGCAACAGCGTGTTCGATTCCCAGCCCCAGTCTCTCTGCATGGAGCTTGCATGTTCTCCCTGTTCATGCGTGGGTTTTCTCCAGGTACTCCGGCTTCCTCCCATAGTCCAAAAACATGACGGTTAATTGGTCTGTCTAAATTGTGTGTGCATGGTTGTTTGTCCTGTGTGTCTCCCGACCCCATTAAGGGACAAGGGTGTGAAGAAAATGGATGGATGGATGGAAATGCAAACTGTAAATTTGAGGTGTCAAATCCAGCCTACTGATCCAGAGTTGGGCCTATTAAAGGCAGTTGGGTCTAAATATCGGTATAGAAGATATAAATTGTATTTCCTCTCCTGTTACAATGAGATCAAAGGAAAACAGAGGGAATGAGCTAAAGGCTTGCACAAGGTAATGAGGCGACATAGACAGGCAGGGATGAAGAAGACTGATCGTGTTAAGGGGGATTGTAGCTTTTATTAACAAGATGTTATGCATCCATGGTCACACTAGCCCAAAAAAGCATTCTGCAGCCAATGTAATTAACACATAAGGTCATATCTATGTATATATGGTTTCTATTTACACTTTGTTCAATCTAACAACTTTCCAAACCTATTAGACATGATTCACTTTACCACCAGACTTTTATACCCCAGGGCTGTCTTCTTGATCTACTGAATATGAGGTAAAACAATGATTTTTTTTTTTAGACTTTTCTTTAGGAATACTTCAAAGATATTGTGAAAATATGTATTCTGCAGCCCTACACCAAAAAGGTCAAGTTAGCTCTTTTCACAGAGGCTGCAGCCTTTAAACAGCAGCAATCGTTCACTGATTAAGGATGTAATCTGAGATGGGATGAGGTAATATTATCGAGCAGCAAAAGTAAAAAAAACAAAAAACTATTGTCTGAGCAATAAAATAGTGCTGTGCAAAAATGTACATATATATTGAGTGCGAATGGAGCAACAGTAATGAGCAGTGACCAGTAGTGATTAGATGTAGATACTGTAGAGCAGTGGTCCCCAAACTACGGCCCGCGGGCCGAGTCCGTCCCGCCTCCACATTTGGTCCAGCCCCCTGAACAATACCAGAGAGCATTTAGATTTTTTTTCATATACCGTATTTTCCGAACTATAAGCCGCTACTTTTTTTCCTAAGCTTTGAATCATGCAGCTTATATGTGGATTTTTCTTCAACCACCAGCGGGCTCTTTAGCAGGAAGTGAATCACTGGAAGTCAAAATTGGAAATAAAAGAATAAAGCGCCCATTAAAATGGAATTAGGTTTTAATAGGGAATTAAAATTTGAGAATGTTGTTGATCAGTTAAATAGCATTCAGGGATAAAAGATTTTTTGTTTTTTAAATAATACTGGGATCATTATGAGAATTTGAGGTATAGATATTAGGATCCAATAGATGGGAGTAGTGCAACAATAATGGATGCAAGCTGCCTTTGAAATCTAAAGAAGAAGAAAGCGCCTATTTTCATTTAGCACATGCTAGTAGCAACATGAAGGATTAGCACTTTTACTGTTACAGTTACTGTTCGGAAACTACCGTAATCAGTTCAGTTAAATCTAAACTTGGTAACCTTTTCTTTTTCAACCCTAATAAATGTGATATTTAATTGACCTGTTATGACTCAAACGTTGGGTGTCCGCCCCCTCTGCTGCTGCTGCATTGTTGTGGAAAACCTGGAGTGACAGAGATATCTGAGGCTTATAGTCCTGTAAATATGGTATTTATTTCATATATAGTGTTATTTCCTGATTTTTTTCTGTGAAGAACCCAGAGAGGATTATTTGATTGTTCTTTCTGGAAAACAATACATTTTTACATTTAGGCACTCCTGCAATCATCACACTTTTTCTGTTACAAATTGACTCCGACCCCCCACCAGAGAAGGGGAAAGTTATGTGGCCCTCACAGAAAATATTTGCTGTTTCTGTCTCGTCGACAGCAGAGACGTAGCAGGTTGTAGAAGATGCTCCACTGTCTGTCCAGTGTGTGGTGGAAGGGATGGTTCAGGTCGACCATGATGAATAGCAGTGTTTGTTAGTTTTTTGGGGGTGGGGCATTTTCCCCTCCACCACAGTCTCAAATGTCTCCAGACTATTAAGAAGGGAAAAATTCTAAAATTTTAAAAACCTTTTGACTCGTTATATCCTCTCCTATGCCCGGATGCAGAAAATGCTGTGTGCAAAGACTAAGATCACGCAGAGATAACAGCATCACAATAATCAGCATTTATTGAAGACAGATGGATACTATCACCAGAAAAGCACATCACAAAACATCAGAAACCTCAGACCACAAACAACACATGAATTTACCTGAGAGAGGAAAAAAAACAAAAGATGGAAACAACAAACAGACAGCAAAATCTAATTTGTTACTTCAGTGTAGAAAGTTTTATGGTTAAGGCGTATTCTTGTCTTTAATTTATTCAAATAAATTAAAGCTCCTGGTTGGCTCATCCAACCAGGAGCTGTCTCTGACCCTCTTTAAAATTAGAAAATTAGAAACTCCCTGCAACACCAGTTGTCACCGTTATCTAAATAAAGTGGAAGCAGAGCTTCTCCTGAACTCCTGCTGTTTTATGGGTTTTCACAGATCTGAGTGAAAAGCTGGAACTTCTCCTGATTGTTTCCCCAGACACACAAAGGGCAGATCAAAGATCTTAACAAATGATCTGCTGTAACTACAAGTAAAATAAAAGTCAATTATTTAATTATTAATTTTGATACTATAGTTAAGCTATTTCAATCAAGACGTGTTAAGTTTTAAAACTAACATATTCTAAATTTATTTTCTTAAGACTCAACTCAGTTTTCTACAGTCAGGTTTGATCCACCATTGTTTTATGCCGGCGCAAGAGTGAAAAACACCAACAGAACATCCATATGTGCCCTTTCAGATATAAAAACATCCACTTCTCAGCTAGATGTTCTAATTTACACATATGTTTCACTGTAAGACTCGACTAAAATCACAGTCGATTCATTTTGCACATGCTGTGAGTGCCATATCAGTTCCACTTCTTGCCCCACGTCTTAGCACTTGCAGATCTATTTTTGCATATTATCTATTTTCTCACTGTTAATATAGTTAATATCGCCATGTAGATTTTTACTTTTATTAACACTTTTTTTCTGGCTGTGGGTGCCAAAACCTAAAATATAATTTCTTTTTCACACCTTTCTAAATATATTCATAAGCTTTTAGTGAATCTGTGACATGTTGATCAGTGACTTTGGTTTTAGTGTCCTTTACTTTTCATGTGTTGAAGTAAAACATATTTGTCTCAAAGTGCTGAGACACATAACCATGTTTGTGAGTCTTGATGTGGTGCGAGGAAGTGGTCCAGGTTATCAAACAGGCCAAGTAACCAAGCTTCTGGTGCATTCAGTTTGTTTGGGGGAGGTTTGGCTGTGAGCTGTCTTTAGCTCAGAGCCATTTAGAATCACTATTGTTAAACTAGGGGTTATTCTAACTCTTGAAGCATTTTTATTTTGCTGCTTGGGCATCAAAATTTGTGATAGGTGCAGTCATGAGAGTTTTTGTTTGTATTTTGTTATTTTCTTCTGTACAATAGAATTTTGTATAGTTTATATTTAATTCACAGTCAAATCCTTCATTCCCGTAACACAGTATTCTGTTTTAAAGTGTCTTTTATCATTTTTCTTTGGTTTCTTATGTGCATTATTATTTTTCTTTGGGGGTTTTTGTTTGCTTTAGTGTTTATCAGCTTTTCCGCATACCTTTGTTTTCTGCTCTCCTCACTCCTGCAACCAGTTGTTGTCAAGACCTAATTTATTTTTTAAAATAAAGAATCAAATACAATAGAAAACTCTTTTTTTGTCCCACAGTGTTAAAATTTAGATAAACCAGCATCAAGTTAGAAGTAGATAGAGGCATACATATTCAAGGTAAGGTTGTGTATATGTGTATATGTGTATATATGTGCATTGAAAAGAGCAAGACTATTTACAGGAAACTTAAAAAATATATATGAGCAGTGATATTATTTGAAATGAGAAAAGAGTGCAAATAACAGCATGTAAATACTTCATTTGTTTTTGGAAACAGTGATTATTATAAATCTTACAGCCAGAAGTGGTCCTAACCTTGGGGTCCTGGGTGAACCACCTTTGTGGCGTCCCCCCAAACCCCCCCACCCCCCACCCCACAAAGTTGTTGATGGGGGGGAGGTGCATTATGCATTTGAATTATGCATTGTTGATATTCAGATCAACAGGTTGCGAGAACAGAGAAAGAGCTTTGGGGAGGGAAGACCCCCACAGTTTCCTTGGTTTATGGACAAAGCAGTGAGCCGACACAGTACTTACATATAACAAAGAAAACAACATCAACTGTAACAATACATACACTTTTAAAAGTTCCTACTAGTAAATATTAAAAAGGCAAACCCTCAATTGTAGTAGTTTCTGTTAACCTCCTGCCAAACAGTCGTTTAAAAGCTCCATTGAAAGGGACAAACAAAGGTTTAACATAGCTGTGCTTACATAAAGTAGCCCTAAACCTTTGTCCTGAATTCAGTAAAACATTCTGAGAGGATAATACATGTTTCATATTCGTCAAATGTTAATTGCCTGTTTAATGACGACCTGCTCAAATAGCTCTTGTAAAGTGGATGGAATCAGAATATCCATTATCTTGTGGCCCATTATCATTTATCTGGTCCGTCTTTACCAAATCATTAATCTGGACCTTTGCTTCAACTTTCAGGTAATCAAACCAGCAAAGAACACCGTACCTATTGATACCTACTGCCGCATAGAACAGTCAAACAGTACTTTTTTATACATTTCAAACATCAAAGTATTTACACTTTACTGCCTTCCAGTTTAGAAGCAAATACCTTTCTTTTAAATTATTTTATTTATTTGTTTATTTACTTGTTATAAAAAAACACAAACCAACAAACCCAAATCCCCCTGCACTCCTTTTATTTTCCACCTTCCATTTCAAATTGATTATACTTCTTTCTTAAAACCGCTAGCGATACATTTGTCCACTCTCCATTCTGATTTAAGCTGTTGCTCTTCTTGTGTTCGCACAAAGGATGCTGGTCACTGTTGCAAGCCAAAGACCGCAGCTTGTGGCTGCAGAATTATGGGTATCTATGTTTCCCTGTCATGGCAGGCTGGCTTTCATATAGAGAAACCTTCCACGACGATTAGTATACAGTCGGCGAATCGAGGAGAAAAAGGCCGTTTCCCTACATGGGCCTCTGACTTTTCTCAGCTTAACTTCCCTGCAGGAAGAAATCAACCACAAAACCTAAGCCGGCAACAATACATCAGCTTTTTTTCATTCATTGCAAGTTTTTTTGTGCAATAAAAACACATAATGGTCTGTTGAGATCAGGAGTGCAGAAAGGCAATCAGCTAGATTCAAGAAAAGTAGCTTATGTTTTGAAACCAAACAAAAAAACATAGATGGAAAATTTACCAATTTTAACTTTCTTTTAAACACACCAGGATTTGTAATTAAGGGTGGACTGATGCACCTGTTGTAACAGAAATTAACATAATTAAAACAGTAATAAACATTCATTTGTATGGGGCCTTAAGGTTTGAGAAATCCTGGTAGAAAACTGGAATCTGAGTTTGTGGTTTAGCTTACAGAAGGAATCCTTTTCTCAGCATTTGAGCCAAAGTTACAAAGAAAGGGTTTAGATTAAATCATATTGATGTACTAGAATTACCTACTAAAAGTCTAGACAACAATAGAGATCAGAATTTGAATATGAATGTAATAATATGGCACACTTTTCAGATATGTATTTATTTATTTATTTTTAAATGTAGGAAACCATGTTTTTTTAAGTAATCATCACTTTCCATTAGCCACAAAATCCAAATTAATCATACTAAAATCTGGGGTTTTAAACAAAATATATATATGTCCTGCAGCGACATGAGCAACGTGTCTGCGATCGCGGTTATGAGAGCCTCGTCTCTGTGCAGTTTATTTGCTGCACTGGATATTTTATCAGGCCCTAATAGGAAAACATTTGAGCAACTTTCTAGTTTAAGAGTGGAGCGTGGGGGCAAGAGCTGCACCCGGGCAATCAGGAGTTTATCCAACGGTGAACAAACAGCCTTTCTAGAAACCTCAGCTCCAGACTTTGTGGAGCATCGCAGGCGCATGGCCACAGTCCAGCAGCTGTTTTAATAGCACCCCACGAGACACCAGGATAAAAATGGTTAATTGAGTGCAGATTCTCTTAATTAGGGGGTTTCTCCCAATTACCCTAGACTTCATATCATCAAGTAATTTGGTGCTACTCAAAAACAGGTCAAGGAGAACAAAAACTATTTAGACTTCCCCTTTAAGCAGAGATTTGTTTGCAGTCGTCTTTCAAACAAAGGGATAAGAACTGTGCAAGAAATTTGCTTATGAATTTAATCGTTGCGGTGTTGTGCAAAAAAGTATGTTTACCCCCTTGAACTTACTCTGCCAACAAGCTATTCTTGAAGCTGAGGTTTCACATGCACTAGAAAAACATCGCATAAAGAGTCAGGTCCGTTGGTGACCGACGTAAATGTTTGGTCAATTTGAGACGTACGTCTTCACCGCTTGTGCTTCTTACTGCTGGCGGTTTTTACAATCAAGTGAACCATACTCAATATTCTCCGAAATGGATAAATGAACACTTCCCACATAACCTCAGTTTTTATTTTAAATACATTTCACACGTTTTTTTTGTCAGATGGTAAGCTCTTACCGAACCCCATGTCCAGATTCTGAAATACTTTAGTGTTTTGAAACCACACCACAGTCCAAATTCCTCAAATCTTGGCACCACAATATCTTGCTGTATTAAAACACACACATAATATTTCTTCCCAAAATAAAGTCTGCCTCATAAAACAGTATCTATTTGTGCATCCCTGCTGCTATTTGCACAGTTTTATTTCTTGTAAATAGTCTGTTGCTGTTTTCTGTGCTCAAATACTCACATCTTGCACACTCTTCAAATTAACCCACTCAGTCTCACATTCCTTGTAATCTGAGAATGCTATTTTTTATCAGCTGCACAGTGTTACTTTTCTTGTGTTGTAAAATTTTGCAGACTATGCATTTTCTTATTGCTATTTTTCTGTTTTTATTTTTTTATTGCATGCTGCCAATAAACTTTATTGTGCTACTGATGCTACTCCTGAATTGTCCCACTGTGGGAAAGGATATTCCTGTTCTACACTATTCTATCTAGCTGCTGTAGGTAACTCTAAGAAGCCATTAGCATGAGAAGTGAAGGTGCTTAAGCTTCACATCCTCAAACTCTTTTGAGACTCTTATTTTCAAGTAACAGAGGGAGAAGTTTTCGAGTTGTGCTGCTGTGTTGACACAGTCGATTAAGACGGCTGGTATAACTGGCTGACAAGCAAGAAGGCTCTACTACTTTCATATAGTTCATATAAAGCTGTTCAAGTTACTGCAATGTGGACAACTACTGACAGATTACAGTTTGAAACACTGTAACCTGCTAATGTTAAACTCAGGATCAGATTTACAGCTTTGTATTGACGATAAACTAAAGAACGATTTCATGTTTTTAGTGCATCTAGACAACATTTGATATTCTTTAGTTTAAAATCTCAGAATCTGAAGTGGATCATTTCATGTCAACAGAAATTCCTTAAAACTCTTTAATATTTCAAAAGTTTCTTATTGTGTTTATTGAAATATTTAGAGGGACATTATGGATACCTTGGTATTGGACAAGAAAACCCCAACTAGACCTGTCAGCTTAGAAAAATACTTAAATAATTGAGAAAAGTGTCTGATACCAGAGAAGTTTGCGCATATAAACATTCACACTCAAAACTGCAGGAATGTGCTTTAGTTTCTGTCTGTTTTTATTAGTAAGAATATGAATAAACTCTTAATTATTACCCCTGGATAGTCTTATCTTCAACTGGTTCACTTTCAAGTCTAATTGATTCTAACTACATATCTTGTCTCTTTTAGTATTGAGGTCTGATCTCTGTACCCACGTTGTCTTGTATCCATGGCTTTAGGATTTTGTTGTAGTTTACACATCTTACCCAAGCTTATCACTACCTGCTATCAAATTGACTCCTTCTAGTTTAAACTTAAGAGTTTTAGAGATTTAGTTAAAAGCATTTGAACAGCAGATCTTCAGAAGTGATAGTCCAATATTGCAGATCTCACTGAGAGTAGGACCTGTGTAAATCAAGGCAATTTTATTCCTCCACATATCATCCCGAATCAACAACTGTCCGAGTGGAAGATATAGCTGCACGCATGATGCTTTAACTTTTGGAAAGAAGGTATAAAGAGAGGACGGTTGTTAAAATAAAAGTTTTCCAATAGCAATTAGACATTGTGGGATTATCAATCAGTGTGGCAGAGAGCAGCAATTGGTATTGATAAACTTTTACAGTGCAGTGTAATTGTAAAGTTACACAGATAGCAATTAACATATATCCACTTTGAAAGCAACGATTCTACTGCTTTGTGCAATGACAAATGTTTGTAGTGTAATTAGGAAGGAACGGCCGAGACACTTCAGAAAATACACACTGGTACACACTACACACACATTCAGTAAAAGGATGCAGCACTACTACTTGCAAAGGGTTATAATAAAGCCAACAACGAACTTATCTCACAATCAAGGGAGAGACTTCTCATCGATAACGCATCATCCAGATCGCTGTGATCATCAGTGAGAAAAGGTCACTCTCTCCTGAAACATGCAGGTATTTTATTAAGGAAGACGAAAAAGAATAACAAACTAGGATCACATAGTTCTTGTTTAAATCATGACAGGCAGAGTGGATTAACAGAGTAAAACACAGATCAAATAAAAGTAACATGTACATGCTGGGAACAAAACTAAAATAGAATGTATTTAAACACAACTCCAAAAGTTGTAGTTCAATAATTTTGACACTCATTTCATTTATTAGTTAGAGTTATTTCTAGTGATGTGACTGTATTGAAATGTTTAACTGTCTGCAATTAATAATCCCAAGTAAGCAAATTTGAATCAAAACCATATTTTAATAAAATTATTATTATTATTATTATAATTATTATTATTATTATTATTATTATTATTATTATTATTATTATTATTATTATTATTATTAT
>CAEGAF010113807.1:0-20990 GCA_903067075.1 Micropoecilia bifurca
TGGTCTCTCCAAATTGTCCCTAGGTGTGCATGGTTGTTTGTCCTGTGTGTCTCTGTGTTGCCCTGCGACAGACTGGCGACCTGTCCAGGGTGACCCCGCCTCTCGCCCGGAACGTCAGCTGGAGATAGGCACCAGCAACCCTCCCGACCCCTCCAAGGGACAAAGGTGCAAAAGAAAATGGATGGATGGATGAATTCATTTTGTGTCTTTGTTGCGTCAGAAACAGAACTGACGGATTTAGAGATTAAATTTCTGAGGGAATCTGATCGCGCTGGTATTTTTTTAATAGCTAATGGGAAATGAGAAGTTGATCAATCTCGTTGCTAGAAAAAACAATTTCTGAAAATAAAACAGCAAGAAAGAATTCAGAAGAGACCAATACTCACGTTTCAAATCTTTTACTTACAGGAAAGAGAAATGCAGAGAGAACACAAGTAACGAGTCAGAAAGTCATCCAGGAAGTGTCCACTTTTACTTTTTATGTTTCAGCCTGATTTAAAATTGTATTTATCTCTATTCTCACATAATTCATTAAAACAATTTGGAACTATGGTTTTGAAAATGTATTAAAAATAGAAATTCATTTAACGTGTATTGTGATAGGTAGTAATATACTGACTGCTAAGTAATCATTTTAATAAGTATAAAAAGTAAAATCCAATAAAGATTAAATTTAACAAATGATGTTTGAGTCTGCAAAATGACCAGATGTAATAAATGTATAACAAGACTTTAAATTCTTTTGAAAGGGAAAGTGGACTAAAACTCGCCAAAAGAAGCTCAGATTGGTTTGATAAGTTAGAGAAAAGGAAGTAACACCAAACCAACCTGTAGAGCTGCAGGTAACTGATAACTGCAACAATCGCAACCTGTTCTGACGTCTTCCACAAGCTAACCATTTTTGTTTTGTTAAAGAAAAATAGTTAGCTTTCATTTTTGACTTCATTTCCTTGAATTAACCCAAGACTAATTTCTCTGACTGTCAAATATTTACTTACCACTTTTTAAACAACAGATAAGGAGACATAAACATCTCCCCATAATGCAACTTGAGTCTTGACGTAAAATGTGAAAACATGCAGCAAATTAGCGTTTTCATGCATTTATTTTTACATGATTTAATGGTGGAAACCTGGAATTAAAACAAAAAAAAAATCACATGCATATGATTGAATATTTGCTGATTTCAGAATACAAAAAAAATCTTAATGATCAAGAAAATCAAAGTAAAATGATATGGTATCTAATACAAAAGCGCAGGAGACAATAGAAAAAGCATAATTCGTATTTTAAAAAAACCATAAGCTGCTTAAAAGTGAATGATTAATGTAGATATTAACCCTTTGAGTGGGATGAAAGAGCAAGTTTAATCTTTACAGGAAGTGAAAAACGCTCAGACTGCAGGATTGGTGGTGACTTCCTCCAGCAGCGGCTTGAAATACTCCGGATCATCAGAGGTCTGCAGGACGAAAACATGAAGTGAAACATAAAACATGAGATGATTCACTGGTTTTGAGAAATCGCTGCTTAGAGAAGAACATGTCTGTAATTCGGCCGTCTTGAGAACCTTCTCATTTGTGAAGAAAAACAGTTTTATTTCTCCAAAAGTTTGAGATTTTAAACAAAGTTAATCTGATTGTTTTACAGCATAAAGTCAATAAGACCTGGATTAAAAGTGTGAACAGAAAACAACTAGATTATGCTCAACAATCACAGTTTGGTGCATTTTATTCAAAAGAAAACAAAATGTATGTTTTTATTTTCTGTACTGAGCAGAGAACAACGAAAGCTGCAATATTAGGACAATATTGTTTCCATCAATATGTTTTATTATTTGCCAATAATGAACCGACAGGACATTTGGTTTGATTTGTCAGTAAATGATAAGCAACAGACGGATTAAATGAATTTGAACCTCAGTGAGAATGAATTTGAACATAATTTCTAAACCCTGGAGTTGTTTTGTAGAAACTATCCAATGTGCTACTTGTTCTACAAAGACCTGGTGGCGTCGGGCTGGTTAAACGCCACAGGCTGGATTTGGACTTTACCCGACGTTCCTCTGTACAAATATTTCCATTTGCACCTTAAGCAACCTGCTATCCCATTTTGCTGCCTTTTTTCATCGTCACTGTGGCTGAATATGAAAGATTCTCGACAATCCAAAGAGCTTGAATAAAAGCTCTTTGGATTGTTATTTCTTGTTTCTTGAAAATGTCTCAACTCATCCAAAAGTCTCCTGCTCTGCCCTCAGTTCAGTCCAACGTGTTGCCATGTCGACCGTGTAGGTCATGTTTCAACACGCGTTGCTACAGGCTGAAGCGAGTCCAGCCTGTTGAACGGGTCCTTTCTGTTGTTTTATGGGAGACTGAATATATAAAATCCCCCGAGGGATAAATAACGTCTGTTGGTAAAGTAAACCGGAGGCCATCGCCTCTGTTCAGACCTAGGTCTTTTTTTTCCCTTTTGTTTTATTTTTATTAACCAATTAGGGGATAAAAACTAACATTACAGATGAGCAAACATAAATATACATCTACAAAATGACCAATTAGATCAGAAAACACTCAACAATGGAAAAGGAAAACAATAAAAACGGTGCAGGATTATTTTAAATGGATGAATTTAGGACAAAGAGAACAGAACATAACAGTTGTGTCACAACAATGAAATTGCTCAATTTGTGTTACAATACTTATTTTTCTTTTACTCTTGGCATTTATTTTTTGTTTTATTATTACCATTATTATTATTCATTTTCTCTCATGGTTAATTAATCTCAGGTAACACAGAGATTAACTAATTTTGACCATCCGAATGTCGCAGCAGAAATCCAGACTCATCAGACCAGGAAACGTTTTTCCATCTCCTATCGTCCATTTTGGTGAACCTGTGCGAACTGTAGCCTCAGTTTCCTGTTTCTATCTGACAGGAGGAGCCACCCGGTGTGGCATCTCCTAAATCTCCTTCCTTCCCCTTCCTGATGCTCGGTTTGTACTGCAGCCGGTCGTGTTGGCCATGTCTACATGCCTAAATGCATTGAGTTGCTGCCATGTGATTGGCTAACTCAACATTTGCGTCAATAAGCAGTTGAACAGGTGTACCTAATAAAGTGGCCGGTGAGTATCCACCATTACAGAATCATCTTCTGAGTTGATTGATAATTTTTCAAACGGAAAACTGAATTAAAGACTTAAGCTGGTTGAGCAGGACTCTCTGGACCCATCGACTCACCTGGTTGGGTTTGTTGCCGCTGCGTCTCAGAGCTTTGATCCCCAACACGGCGCAGCTGATGGCGACGCAGAACTCAACCACCGACAGGACGATCAGGACCCCAGTGACGCCCCTCAGCAGCATCTGCAGAACACAGACAGCTCCATCAAACATGTTTCTAATCAATGTAGACCATCCTCTGTAAATTATTACTCTGTTTATAAAATGATGCTGATTATCTTACATCTGTGTTGCTGTTAAACAAACAAAACAAAAACAGCTCAAAGACTTTGAAATCATTTTTTGATATGTGGCTACACAAACAATTTATAGTTGGTGATGTCACAGTTCTGGGAGCTTTGTGGCTGGCAGCCATCTTGGTAGATATTTGTCACGAGAGTTGCTATGACAACAATAAACATGCCACAAGCTTAGAACTAACACTTGTCTTGTTACTATCTAATTTATAAACAATATCAGTTCATTAACAGTTTCTGAATACTCTATTGTATTTTTGTTGGTCTGATTCATCTATGCTTTGCGCTGCGCTTGCCTACCAAGATGGCGGTTCAGTGGCTCGGATCACTTCTGGTTCAGACTTGTGTGAACTTAGTATTTACATCTGTAGATGTCACTAAATGACACATAGCAACTATCTTTTTCTTCACTACTCCTACATTTACACGAAACCGTGGCTTCTGGTGATGATTGGGGAAGCGTTCCACGTTTAGACGGCGCCACCATGACGCCACGAGTCAGCTGTAATTGCCATGCCAGGCCAATAGGTGGCACTGTTATTTCAGCATGTCACTGAACACGCCTGCAGTTTTGACCCCTAAACAGTTACCAGTCTCCAAAGTGCTGGATCACAACAGAAATGTTACGATTAAACTGAGCAGCTCCATGTAAACAAGGCCATAAATAAGCCAACAGTCATAAACCTGAAAACGTTCAGCTTGAAAACAAACGTCCACAAATCTTCAAAGATGGAATCATCTCTAAAGCTCATCATAATGATAACAAATATAGAGTGATCCTATATTTGACTGCTGGTGGGATATTTCGGTCTTACCAGGATCATGGATTTGCCTTCCAAGCACATCTCCTTAAAGAACGCAGCATCAGATCGTGGACTTGGCGTAGTGCGTCTGTAATAGTAGCTGTAGTCGGGCCTGTCATCACAGTTAAACCACACATACACATTTCCCTCCAATATGCTGGAGAGCACGATGGCAGCAATGGCAAGAGCAGCACCAACCAGGTTGGCAAACACATGGAAGATGATCTGAAACAGAAGAAGAATAACTACATGTACAAACATGACCAATAATTTAATTAATATTGAAAAAGATCGAAGGATAAATGCTGATGATCCTGAGGGAATATCAGATGATAAAATCACTCACCAGACATGGACTCGGATACTTCTCAGATAAAATGCACATGATGCCAAACATAATGAACTGGGAACAAAAGGAAAACATGTAAATATTCTGTTTTTAAAAACTTAAAACATAAAAGTGAATAAATGGATCCATGGGTTGTTCTGTTTACCTCCCCTTCATACACACAACCAGTGGAGGCCACTGCTTATTAAAAAATGAGTTCTGTTAACACTAAAGCACAACCCCAGCATGGTGTTTACCAGAAGCTAAAATGCTAACTTCAGTTCAAATTATATCTGGTTTTGAAATACTACAACCGTCAATCACCAATTTAATTTTGAGTTTATAATTTATATGATATTTAACGTATGGGAAAGAGTTGGAGCTTCTTAAAGAGACAGAGGCCCATTTCAGAGGCAAACTGCAAAGTAAAATTTATTTTGAGTTATGTTTGCTAAATACAGCATTATTACAACAGATGAAGGTAACATAGTTACTTGATTCTTCTATAAAATGGAACTATGTGACTGTAAAATACATAATACTGACTTTAAGGCCTCAACTATTAATGCTGACCATCTGTAACCCAGCAGTTTGCTCACCAGAGATCCCATCCAGTAGGGAAAATAAGATAACCAGTAAAGGTCAGGAGAAAAGTATGCCAGGTGGATGATGACGCCAAGGCCAATGTTAAGCAGGCCGATCATCATGTGGATGGCCTGCAAAAGAAACGAGAAGCAGACAAAGGTCAAACCTGACATTCCTGCTTCACTGTTATCTTTTACAATCTTTTGTTGTTTGTTGCTTCCATAATGATGCAACAAACCGTAAACTCATAGAAAACATGTCTACTTAGAGCAACAGCAGTAAGTTTTCATTACGAAGAGGAGAGCATCCTGCTCTCACCCCCAGGACGGACAGGGACGTCTTCAGGACCGTCCTCAGCTGCTGGGACACGGAGCAGCACACAGGGCTGTAGCACAGGCTCTTCAGGATCTGGCACAGCGGAGGCCAGCGGCTGTCAGGGTCAGAGGTCACGGTGAACACGGTGACCCCGTCGGTCCTGCTCATGGTCACAGACATCCTTCCTGGTCCTGAAAGCTGACACACGTTTCAAATGTGTGTTATTAATTATTTTAACAAGTTAAATGATATAAAATGCATCAAAGGTGTTTGTTGCTGTTGGACATTTACACTGGTGTGATTCTGCTGTTAATTCTGATTTTATTTGTAGTTTTTTAGGGCAGAAGGACACAATGTAGGTCAACGATGAGATGAAAAAGAAAAAACCAAACCTAAAAATATTTCAATTCAAAGTCAATACTCTGGGTTTGAACTACTGGTGTTTCAATCTGTCTCCAAAATTAAACCCTGAGACCTGAGACCGATTCTGTGAAAACCAAGTTCAGGCCTGGACTTTGACTGGTCCATCCTAAACAGGAACACTGAAACAATCAGGCTATGTGGATTAAATTACAATTTATTTAAAAGGAAATAGGAGAAAATAGCTTCTGTCTGATAAATAAACAAATTACTCAAAACAGTGGTTGCCTTGTTTGATGTTCTTTAAAATTTAAATCAGTTTTGAAGTAAATAAATGTGAATGTAGTAATTAAAAAGCCTTCTTTCAGTCAAACAGTTGATCAGGTCCAGTTTTAACTCTTCACATCACCAACTCCTCGTTGTACTTCGTCTAACATCAAAAACTCCCGTCAGATCCGGTTCACTTCAGCAGAACTTTTGTTTCTGGGTTTTTTTAAATTTCCGCTGTAACTTTAGAGATTTCAGCAAAACAACGTACCTGTTAGATCCCGAAGCAAACTCTGAAAAACAAAACCTCTGAAAAGATTCAGTTACATGCGCCGCTGCGTCATCTGGCCCGGAAGAGCGCAAAAAAACGGAACGGGAAGAAAGGAAGTCATGAAAAAAAGGAATATCATTTGCGCGTGCGCTGATCTTTTTGTTTGTTTTCTTTTTTATTTCACTGTAATTGTAAAAATAGTTTATGATTTGAGGAGAGTCACAGATAGTAACTGTTCAATAGCGTCTCGCCATTAGACTCTTTCATTATTATGCAAATGAACAGAAACCAGGGGAGCATTAAAAATGCTACACATCAAATGTTTCTACAGCTTTGTTGTTTATAAAGCAGTGATCAGACTCAACGTCAGAAAAGAGGGAATAAAATGACTAAACTCAGTTTAGTGTATGTGGTATTTCTTTAGGAACAATGTTATATTATAGATGTATGATTTTTGTATTTATTTTTAGCTTTTGGCGTCATAAATTCCAAACAGATGTTCGTCGTTGTAACTTCCGTTGGACATAAAACTTCTTCCCACCAGGTGGCGCTAGTGGGACAGAGGCAGGACAGGAGTATCACAGTTTGAATCAGCGGATCAGAAATGATCAGTGATGCAGGAAATCCTTAAAAATGTTTTAATATATCTGATATATGAAAGCAAATAATCTGGAATATGTTTGATACTGGAACATCTTGGTAGTTTAAGGCCCGTGAAAGAAAACATTATTAGACATAATTTGGAGTTATGACCCAGAACTGACTCAGTTTTTTCTTTATTATTGAATAATAGCAGCTGCATATTTGGATTTGATACGATATCAGTGTTTACCTTCCTGATTTTAAGACATTCCTGCATCGACTCATTGTCCTGTGTAAATACCAAACACACATTCAGAGGAAAGTTAGTAAGTTAGAGCATCAAACTTTGCTCCAGTAACATCAGATCTGCTGCAGGCTGTCAGGGTCAGTCAGTTTATGTCATAAATAATTCAGTTCTCTACCAACATCAACCCAAATGACTGAGGAAAGTACTGAAAATTAAAATTTAATTTATTGTTCAGCACTTATGAAGATACAAGTAACGTGATTAAAGGGGATTCTGTCTTTTATGTGTGGAAATATGCTTTTAATTTGAAGGATTAACAGGAAGTGAACGTTTTGTTTCTGCTGCCTGAGCCAGAAACTGTTGGAGTCAGACTGAACTTCTCAGCATGTGAGTTCACAGCATTAAAATGGCTTTTATGAAAATTTTATTGTTTTTATTATAAAGTGAAATATTAAAGTTCAACTTCTTCATATCCCTTTTCAGATGTAGTTACCAAATAAGTGTTTTTGTGTCTGTGGTATATAATAGGATATTGCATTTACATGTTGTTTTGTTTTTCTTTTGCTCGAACGTCTGAAATGATCAATTCAATTAAAAAAATCAAATCCAAAAATACTTTATTGATCCCAAAAAGGAACTAAATATTCTTTAGAGTGATTTAAGGACCTTCTGCAGCAGCCCGTATTCCAGTGGCTCTGAAGATGCCTCTGACTGAAGACGGTTCGTTGTTGTACGCCACTCTGATGCTCTTCACTCATAATTTCTTAGGTTTTATGTAAAATCCTCATTTGCTCCATCCTCTCCAGCATTAATATACAAAGCTTCAGTTTACATCGTTTCTCTGGGGAATTAATATCATTTTGAATATCTATGATTCCTTTGCTTAAAGGTTGTAAAGATGTCCGTCTCAGTGGATACAGACACCGGAGTGACTGTTGTTACCATAGCAACGGACAATCGGAGCATGTTAGCACAATGGCGTCAGATCGCCAGGGCTCTTTCCTGTCCATCATGGCGGTCAGCCACCAGAGGCAGCAGCGCGGTCGCAGCTCTCGGGGTGAGAGGATCTTAAGACGTCTAAGGAGTACATTTACGAAGAGTAACACCGTAAAGAAAAACATTTGAAACGCTTCGCAGACGGTGCAGATCATGGTAGGAATGTTCAACGTTGGACTCGGACCAGAACGTGTAGAAACGTTTCCTTACTGGCTGGGAGGTCCTGTAAGTAAAAACATCCCTTTAAAGTTCATCCTCTTTTATTTGGGTGAGATATTTTTATATGTGAAGATTTGAATGTGGGAAACATGAGCAAAGTTTTCATTTTTATGGTTAACATGGTTTCCCTCCTCGTACTGAAGTACTTTAACAGAGACATTTCCACTTCTTCTGTACTGATTAGAAGCATAACAGTGAACGTGACCAGGTGACCCGGAGTCCTGCCAGAAATCTTGGGCCTCCTGAAGACAAATTAGACTGGGCCCCATGCAGCTGCTGATACAATGTTTTGAGTCTATTTGACCCATAAAAAGCGTCACGATTTTAAAGGCTTGCATCAGCCTTGGTTGGTTCAATACTGATAATTAGCACAATATTCTAATGTTGGTAATAATAATGCTGGTCACGGCCCCTAGAATCATCATCACTTTTCGCCCCTGACTGACTAAATGTGTTTTAGAATCACACTGAAAATAAGAAATGAACAAAAATCTTGTAAATAATTTCCTGCCATCACCGTAATTTTACTTTACTCTTTATATATGAAAAACTGAAATAATTGATCTTCCTGTTTTTCTCTCAGTTCATTGCAGCCGGAGTCTTGTCTCTTCTTGCAGACAGGTTTCCTCTCCGCTGCCTGGTGAGTAAAGAACAGTAACTGTGTTCCAACTGTAGAGGTCGCTGTTGGGAATAATCATCAGTTTTCTGCTTTCAGACGGTTTTTTCCGTCTTTCTTAACACAGCCGGATCCATCCTCTCCACTGTGGCCGTTGTGCTGTATGCAGTACTTTTGGCCAGCTTCTCTGCCATTGGGATGTGTGGGATCCTGGATGAAACTAACTCCAAAAACTGCATATTCTTGGCTCATTTAGCTCAGGTATCCAACACGTCGATCTTTTTCTACCTTTAAAGGAACTGATTTGACTGGAGCAGCTGAGGATGTTGATGTTTTTAGTGAATAAATTATCAATGGTTGATTGGCTTTATACAAAAGACACCAGGAAAGTAGAAGATCACAGAGAAGAAAGGACAACGTCAGACAAGAATGATCTTAATAACCATGATTAGGTTCATTTTCTTTCACTGGTCAATAACTGAGTTTCAACAGGATGTTAACTGTAGATGACAGGAAGTAGTTGGAGGATCATGGCGCAATACTGAGTTTATTATTTAATGAAACACAGAAATTATAAAATTGTGGGTTTTTGTTTTGTTTTTTGATATTTTCCCCAACATTAGTGGAATATTGATTACATTTTGTGAACATTAATGGAAACGCAACTACTGACAGTAAGTTTTCTGTTGAAGCGCCACAGTAAATGAACAAATTGGGAGAAACCTTTGAGTGCAGCTGAACTTTATTTCAGGTAACTGACTGCAGGTTGGAGCTCAAGAAGACCGAATACTGAAACCGGAACAATATATTTGGGTTGTTTTCTGTCGGAAGACATTTCTTTTCATTCCATTTTTCATGGTGTTCCAGAAGCTGCTGAGAGGCCTGGACATCACCATGATCGTCATGTCGGTCCTCCAGCTCTGTGTCTGCATCAGCCTCGCGGTTCTGGGCAACAAGGCGAAGGTATGAACAAAAAGTCCATTACAACAGGAACGGATGCTTAAAGCTGTTTAACTGTTAAATAAACTCACTCTGTAGGACAATGTGTTCAGATTATTAAAATCTACTCCCTTGTGTTTCTGCAGGATGTCAAAGATGTTTTGATCCAGCAGCCGTTGTTTGACGTTGGTCACATGACCAGTCCTGGAGCCTAAGTCTAATAAATCTGGTCAAACCAGGGAGAAACGCAAAGGGGCCTCATAACATCAACATTGAAGATAATAAAGTGTAAATAATCAGGACGACCTGCTGGTAAAATGTCGTTCTGACTCAAATTTCAGCAGGTGCTTCTGAATGTTCCTGTTTATTCACATTAAATCTTTTACAAGTCGCCGCTCACAGCCCAACCACAGGTATGTCTGTGTTTTATGTTCATTTAATCCCCACTAATGAGGCTTAAGAAAGCTGCATGACCTGTATGAGCGCTGAGACGTTTTATTACTCAGGAATATTTTAGGCTGCTGTGTTTTTAGTCTGTGATCAGGCGAATAGCTCATAATCGGGATTCTTGGGCTTCCTTAAAGAAGTGACTGATCTGAACTAGAGGAAGATAATTAGATCCTTGGAGAAAAGTTGTTCTAACATTCTTACAGTTTTGCTATGTTTCCCATTTTGACCATCAAATTTTAACTTACTTTGGTTAGAAGAAGAAATCATTGCTAGAAATCTTAATTTCCATATATGTCACTATTTCTTACATTACTCACCAATTAAAAATTATAATTTGGTTATAATGTCCACAGTTTAATCATTTTATGTGTTTCTAGAGTAAAAGATGTGACCTTTGACCCACCAGAAACCTAAAATCATCTTAACAGCTGGACTGCAGCATCCCTACATTTTAAGATGTGAATGAGTTGATGAAATTTAAAATCACTTGATCTGTTTAAAACATATCATAAACATGTAAGTAGTTTAATGCTTTTAGCAACATTAAACTATTTTTTTATATGCAGTTTGTTTTTCAGCTGATGTCAGTTTACACTTGTAAACCCAATAAATATATGTGAATATTAACCTACAGACTCAGAATTAGATGGGCTGTTAAACCCATAAAAATATTCATACCTCTTGAACTTTTTCACATTTTGTTATTTTACAACCACAGACTTCAAGGTTCTGTTATTTTAAGTATTGTGTAAATGTGAAGTGGAAGGAACCAATGCAGGGTTTTCAGTTATTGTCGCGAATGAAAATCTGAAAAGTGTGGCGTGCATATATTCTGTCCCTTTCATGTGATACCCCCAAAATAGAGGCTCAAAGAGTTAAATGCTTTGGCCTATATATGAGTACAAACTAACATTGCATATTACAATAAATGTAGCAATTTGTACATGGTGGTGGCAGTGTCATGCTGGGGGAAGGATTTTCCTCAGTAGGGATGAGGAAACTGGTCAGAGTTAATGGGAGATAAATGGAGCTCAGTTCAGGTCAATCAGCAACAGAACAAACAGCTAAAGATATTAAGGGATGGTTTAGCTCAAAGCAGATTCATGGGTTTGGATGGTCTAGTCAAACTCCAGCCAGAACTAAGAGTCTGTAGCAAAACTGAGGATGAGCTGCTTAAACGTTTAGTGAAAATAAACTTTGTTTGCTTTTATTCCCAACTCTACAATCATTTGATTAGTTTCTTTCATGTTGTGTAAAATAGTTGAAGGGAAAATCCTTTTAGAAGGAACTGCAATTATGGCTGTTGTGTGTTTTCAGGTTAGACCGGGATCAGTAGATGTTGTTCTGAAGGCGACATCAACAATGAGGCTCAACAGAAGAGATTTTCCTTCGACACAGTCGGCTTGTTGAGTCTTGCCCAGACTTTGGTATGTTATGAGAAACGGCAGGGATAACAAACAGGACCAACGGCTTCATGTGAAAACATGAAGGCCGAGTTTGAAGAACTGTTTTCTGATGTCTTCAGTCGTATCTTGTAGGTTCTTGGCGATATGAGGTTGTATCATGGGATGGGATTGCATCAGTGCTCTTGGGAAAGCTAATTTACTCTTTTGTTATGGCAGCATCAAAGTGAAAAAGTCCAGCAGAGGTTTTAGCAACATCTGCTGCCTTCAGTCATTCAGCAGTTTATCTGTACATGTCAGAAAGAAGACAGCTGTACATCAGCAGAAGGTGCTTTTCATCATAAAAACACAAAAATAAAAAGGTCATAAAAACATCATACAGTCACCAGTAGAGACACCAGTAAGAAATGTTACAGTGAAATGACTGTAGAACTAGGTGATGTTCTTGAGTCTCCTGGTGTTAGTCAGAACCCCAGCAGCAGCGTTCAGGATCAGCTGCAGCTGGAAGATTGATTTGTTAGGCAGCTCTGTAAAGACGCTGCTGCAGTAATCAATGTGACTGGATGAGTTTCTTTAGATCTTCCTGGGACATCAGTCCTCTAATCCTGGAAATATTCTTCAGACAGAAGGCCGACTTTGTAACTGTCTTTATGTGGCTCTGAAGGTTGGGGTCAGAGTCCATCACCCAGACTTTGGGCTTGTTTGTTGGTTTTCAACTGTAATAACAGATGCTGTGTGTTGACTCTTCATCATTCCTCTTTAGGTCTCAAGACATGTTTGGAGGTGAAATTATCCAAAATAATATTGCTGAGTTGGTGTCCCTTTGGGCTGGATTCATGTCTTCACATGTGCCACATTTGGTCTGCTTTAACTAGACCACAGTTTGTCTCCCCCATTCGTCTAGACCTTTTGTGCATGTATGAATGAAACAACCGGACAGAGATCATCTTTTTGACGATCCACTTCCAAACAAACTCTGGTCTGGTTGATTACAGACCGACCTCAGTCCAAACTGCAGGAAACATGAGCCTTTTTGGAATTCATGAGCCACCGTTGTTGGGTATGAAGCAGTGAGGTGTGGACAAACATGGGTGGATGTGCATCCTCAATATTTGGGCATTTGCACCAACTGGCAGAAAAGACATGAAGGAATGTGATTGTGTTCATTGTTTAATGATAAAGTGACAAAACAGCGCCATGTTTGTTTTTCATTTTGGGTTTCTTCTTTGTCTCTCCCCTGTTGTTTCAGTCCATATGGACCATGGACCTTACCACAGCGGGGGCTTTTCATTGGCTAATGCCCATTTTACGTCACAGCGCAGCTATGAGTGGGTTACCATCTCACAAACTCATGCTAATATACATTGTAGACAACCAGACTACTGTATCTGACATACATTAAAGATTTTATTTTACCTGCAAAGACTGTTTACTAAACTGTAATCATGTTAGCCACGCTAATCGTGTTAGCCACGCTAGCACCGAGTACCGTGTATAAGTCGTAGGCACATTTGACCCCTCAAAACCATGAATGTCCGACTTACCCACCCTTGCAAGAACAATAGGGATCAGTGATCTTGTCCACAGCTATATTTATGCTGAGGGTGTGAGGATCTGCTGCTTTCCTCTTCGACCGCTAGCATTTAGCTGTGACGCCACAATGTTGGAGGCATCGCGTGGCTAAAACACCTTGATGTCATCCAAAAAAGATGACATGAACTTGTTGGTTCCCTGTCCATGTCGTGGCTGATATTTTGTGAAAATCCGGCAGAAATGCTAAACTAATCAACTCAGAAATACTCTGCAGAGAGTCAGTCGAAAGAAAAATACCGTGTTTAGACATAGAAGCTAAGCCGACAATGTGAGACATATAGTGAGTGGGACTTTCGAGGGGCGTTTCTGGGCGGAGCTTGGTAAGGTCCATTGATCATCACTCATGTTGCTTTGTTTACTACAGAGTGCTACAGTACTGAAGGTATAGCTCTGGTGAAATTCACAATGTGAAAGCAAACCGCACCAAATGAAAAAAATAAAGTTCATTTTTGGGCCGGACCAAACAAGCAGACCAAAGGACTTTGGTGGTTTGGGAAATGCTTCACTCAGCAGATTTAAAGTCAGTCCCTTCCCAGTTGCCAATGTGACTGTTGATTGTCTGAATGTAAATGTCTTGAAGTTACTGAATAAATCATTGGCTCTGGGGTTTTCTTTGAGGTTTTGTTCACTCTGGGCCAAAGTAACAGACCAACTGAGGTTTATAATGACAGAAATTCCTCAAGCTTGTTTCAGATCCTTCAGGATGATGAGATAATCCCTTAGAGACTCTTCGCCCCTCCCAACACCGTCTGACGTCCAATCACCTGATTTAATAAGGGTCTAATTTTTAAAAATCAGAATTAGTTGGTTCTGTTCAGAATGGCCGATGAGTGGAGGGTAACGCTGAGGTGATGGTCGGAGGTTTAGTGGTTTCCTGCAAGGCGTGCGAATCTTTCCGCTGCCGCGTGATGTTTGTCTGCGTTCCTGAGGTCACCTGATGGGCCGGTCTCAATGCAGGGCTGTTTGGCCAAATAATGTTCATGGAAAAGTAATTCTGTCCTGATTAAAACCATCACTTCGCCCATTCAGCTGCCGCGGGTCAGGAGCCTGGGCGTGGCCAGGAGCCGCCTTTAGCAGCACAGTTATGCAGAATCAGGATCAGGCCGTCGTTCTCGCCAACATTTGTTTATCAACTGCGATGTTTTGAAACTAAACACAATATATTTATTAACAAATTTGAGAAAACTGATTACAATTCAGAGAAATTGTTGACTTTTTTCTTGATTAGGCAATCAAGTTAAATTTTGTTGACAGTAGTAAGATTACAGGCGACAACCAAACGATTGAATCTCTTCCTCTGGTTTGCAAAAGTGGAAGAATAAATGACTGGCGGTACGCTAGCTCCCTCTAGTGGAATGTAGAAGAAATGACCTAATCTTTTGAGTTTTAGCTACAGTTAAGCTTAAGCCTTTTTTTATTTTTTATTTTTGTACATATTAGTTACGTAAACATGTCACTATGTCATGATAGTTTAGTATAAGACAGATATTCTGCGAACTTCTCTGCAGTGCTAACTGCAGAAGTACATCACCAGGAGGCGTGTCATAGGGCTGTCAGTCATGCTTGTGTACGTGACACTCACACCCTCCTCCCTTAGCCTGTCTGCTACATTATATAGCAGAGCTATCATGAATGTTACCGCTAGTTAGCATCGTCACCAGTGACCAATAAAAGCTCAGAAAGGAAGTGGAAGTGGTTGATCTTTTCACACATTATCTGTCTCATAGCAAACTGTCACAACATGGTAATGTTTAACAAATATGATAAAATTACAGATTTTTCTTTAAATAAAAGTCACATTCTGTAGCAGATTCAGCCGACAACGCAGGTTTAACATCTAGGATAAGGGATGGGCATGTTTATGGTTTATTATTCATAAATCATGAACAAGATGACAAAAATTAATGCTAAGTTTCCTTTATCAAGTTCAAATTTCACAATAAAATTTCACAATGAATGAGCATTCATGTCTAAATGCTGTGACAGTCTTTTATTTGTGTTCTTTAGTTCATTATTATGACCCAGAAGCTGCCATATAGTGGTTATGTCTTTATGTTTGTTTCGTGGTTTATTCTTGTTCCATTTCTTATATTAATTTCCTTGGATTATCTGTCAATCTGTGTTTATTATCAATCTGATCTCAGTCTGCCTGTTTGCCTTCCCTCCCAGCTGAGTCCTGTTTGCAATAAACCACCTGCATCCCGTTGAAAACACTCCTCAGTGTTTAAGTCTCTGTGTTTCTGTCAATCTCTGCCTGATTTCTCAGCCTGCTGTCTCTGTCATAAATAAATTATTCTGTTTTACCATAACAGCTCTCTGAATTTTTTCCCCAGCCACAAACATGACAGAAGCCAGCAAGTGTTTTGTGTGGTACTTTGCAGAAAGGTTCGGTTTAAATCATCTTTACTTACAGGACATTGGATTTTAATTAAATGAAGGGGAGTTTCATTGTTGCTTCCTCTGCAACACTTCAGCCAAGAGTTCCTCCAATATTTATAGGTATCTCTGTTTTCAGGCTAAGTAAGCTTTTCATGCAGAAATGCTGAGGAGGCAGTGAAACTTGGCAGAGGAACTCAGGAGCATCGGTGAACGGTTTACTTAGTGAGAGCTGGGTCTTCTTTCCCAGCATGCAACTGGCATGCAGGTATTCAGAAAACAATATATTACTTTATATTAAATAAGAAATCCCAACTATCCCAGTAATAAATAAGAAATCTATTACTGTTGCGACAAAAATTGTTCTGTTGTGGATAGAGTGAAGTCTTACGGTATGTGCAGGTTTTTAAGGTGACTCCAGTGGCCAAAGCTAGAAAAAAGGATTTCAGCTATATATTAACATTATTATTCACTTTAGACACTATTATTTCAGGGGTTTTTTCCCAATATTTTTCTGTTTTTCCATAATGTGCAAACATAAACAATTTACTTTCCATGTAAATATTTAGGCCTAAATAATCCCAGATTATTTGCAGTTCCAGAAAATGAAAAAATAAAAATTAGCCCGAGTTCAGTTTTTAAAGATTAAATGATATAATTTGGATTTAGTTAGCAACCTCCCACATCAACAAGTAGTTTGTTATCAAGACATTCCGAGTAGAAAAAACACAGACTATCGTTTAAAAGTAAAACTCCTTGAAATGGCGACAATAAACAACTAATATTGAAATACAGCCTAACTGAAAAACTTAGCTTTATCTTAGCAGCTGCTAAGCTAGTGCCAGCTTAAGCTAGCGCAATTAACCTACCAAAATAAAATGGTAACTTAAAAACATTGTTGTGTTGTAATGCCAGACATTATCTGTATTTTTAGTGCTGCAAAGTATAAAGGTAGGTCAGTTTTACAGGAATGTTGACATTTTTCAGGCTAATCTCAGTCTACTTGTGGTTTAGATGCTAACAAACTTTGAGCATGTGGACATATTTTTGTCCTCAATTACACATTTCCTGGTGAGTCTGGGCTTTTCAAGAGTCAAGATTTAATCCAAACTTTTGTTCTTGCTTCAAACATTTAAACTGACTTCTGAACTAAATCTCTCTACACTGACCTTATGTGTGTTTCTGCATATAAAAATAGGATGGATGGACGTTTCTAAATCTAATAATGAAGATTTACTCTAACTGCATTGAGAGCAGAGCAGAATTCATTTTTAAATCTCAGTAGAGATAATAAAAAAAGAAAGTTCAAACCAACAATCCTCCCTGTTGTTGACCTGCTGCTGTTGTAAAATGCAAGACATGAGTGTCTGCAAGCCGAATATAGAAAAGCCACAACCACATGATTATAGAGCACTGTGGGTGTTTCCAAACTAGAAAACCACCGAATCCGTTTCCTTTTTCTACTGGGTTGGAAGATCAGTTAAAACACTGCAGTCAAATTTAAGAGATGAACGTCTAATCCATAAATTACCACAAAATGTCTGTAATTTTTATGTACAAATTATTTTGATCTCATTTTTATTTAAAAATATGTTTTTTATGCTTTTTTCCCCAGAATATAATGAGCCAACATCTTTCACTGAAAACAAAATGGGGAAAATTTTAAAACAAACTAGTCTGCCTGATGCTAAACATCTGGGCCGTTAATAACTACAGTTCATCTGTAAAACATGTTAATTATTAATTATGCATTTTAAAAAAACATGCTGCCTTCAATAATGAGACGATTTGCTGATTATGAAACATGATGAAGCTTTTCAGGCATTTTGCTCAAGAATATAACTTAAAATAGAGCCGTTGTTTAGCAGAAAGGAGATTAAGAAACAATAATCAGTAAATCACAATAATATACAAATCGTGCATTTAATCAAGATTTATTTATTTTGTTGGTCACAGGGAACCATCTCAATAAAAGGTGTAAAAACTGTCACAAAATGTGCTTTTGATTTTTTTATATCAATTGAAAAAGAAGAAACAGAAAGAGCAGAAAACCCACAACTATGACGTCAGTGCATTATACAGTCATATTCAATAAATCTGAATATTTTTAAAAGCACATTAGTTTCATTAACAAATCCACCAAAAGTGACACATCGTATAGATACATTTCACACAAACTAATATTTTTAAACCTTCTGTTAATTATGATGATTTTCTGTTTACAGATGGGAAAAAACAACATTTGAGGGAATAGATCATTTTAAAACAGATATGTGGGCTTAATCAATAAAAAGTATACTTGATCCTTTTAAGAAGCTTACAATCTATTGAATATGACTTCATTGTCAGCAGGTAGTGTGAACATGAATGTCAGATTAGAAACATTTTTAAAAAAAACCACAAAAATCCCTAAAACCCAAAATGAATCAAAAATTAAACTAAACCTTTGAAAAGTGAATTTCAGCTGCACAAAACGTGAGACGTCAGAGCAGAAAGAAACTTGTAGACGTTTGATGGCACTGAAAGGCGACAGGAGCTTCTGGAGGAGCATCAGTGCTGATTAGTGGGCAGAAAAAGAAACAATGCGTCATTTTCTTTTAGGCCAAATAAGAACTGAAAGTGAAATCAAACGGAGGGTTTCCAGTTTTCTGTGGCTTTGATACAAACAGCCAGTTTAGGATGAGCTCAGCTTCATCAGCACCAGAACAGCCATAACAATTTTCTCTTTCTAATAAAAACATGTCCAGGTTGAAACATTAAATCCTGCCAAAATATTCTAAAGAAGAGGAATATTATTATGAAACTCACATCAGTTTACCTCAACAATTTGTTCTGAAAAAGGCAGGAGGAGATGTGGGTTTTTTAAACAAATGAAGGTATAAGAAAGGAATAAAAGACCTTTTTAGAGTACTAACTTGTTTTCAGGACACCAGCCGGTAAGTAATGCTAACATGCTAACAGCTACATAAACACAGCAGGCCAATAAAAACGGACAAAAACAATAAAACTGAAGTTGCTCTGAAAACATGCTGTTGCAGAAGATGATTTCTTAATTTATTAACTCAACAATGTCCATGTTGCTCTGCAGCTTTTTCTAAACATTTCTTCTGTTGAACAATGTAAATTCATATGGATAAATAAATTTGCTCATTTTTACCGTTTTATTTTTGTTTTGGGATTTGAAAAGCTGCAATTACATGGATGCAGTTGGTTAAATAACATAAATCTTTGAAAATCTGAGTCTTTAATGTCTCCCTTGCTGAATGGCTTTGCTCCGATAGCTGTTAGCTTCACTCATGTCACATTAGATACTTACACCCCATAAACAACAACTTTATATCTAAAGGCACATTCTGAGGAATATCTGTAAGGTCAGAGGACAGCGGAGCAGCATGGTGCTATAATTTGTGCAAACAGAGTTTTCTCTAAGTGTTCAGGCTGAATGAACGCAGACGTAGAAGTTCTTGTGCTCCTCCCAGTAGTGCAGGTCGTCCTCGAAGCTCCAGCAACAGCCCAGGTCTTTGCTGGTTTTGACGGTGTGGACCACGCATTCGCCCGGCAGCTTCTCGAACAGGAGCTCGGCTACACCCACCACGGTGAGCTTCTTCTGACTCTGGATCAGCTGCTGGATGTGGCTCTTATCCAGGGGCTCAGGCGACGAGCTGAACGACACCCAGACGTTCAGCTTCTCGTCCGACGTGGGAACCTGGAAGCGGCTCTTCCCAGTGGCGCACTGGTGGTCCTTCTTGTTGGTGAACAGGCCAGTGGGAGACCTGAAGACGCGCACAGACCAGCCCACCCAGTCGTACTTCTTCTTTAGCTTCTCGATGAGAGCGTCGGCCAGCTGCTGGTTGGTCAAGCCCTCCTGGTCTCTCACCAGACGGCGGGAGTCCTGCTCGGCCTGCTGAGGGAAGCTGACGATGCAGTCTTCGATGACGGCGTTCATTTTGGCTTGGACTTGGTTCATATTTTCCCCCCACTCTTTCAGAAGAGCCTCGTCTTCGTCGTAGCCTTTCAGGGCAGCGTGACCCAAAAGCGCAATGAGCCCCACGCAGAAGAGCTTCTTCAGCCGGGCACAGAAGTCCTCCATCGGTCGGCGGCTTTTCTCCTCGTAGTTCTGGATGATCTCAAGGATCGGCTCCCCGGAGAAAGTTTCTCCGGTCACAGCGTTGTAGAGGATGTGCAGGTTCTTTTCTCCACCGGTTTTGGCGAAATGTTCCAGGAAAAGCTTCTTCTTCACCTCTCTGAACTTGGGCTTGGCGTTGAGGATGTCCATGTACTTCCTGAACTGGTTGGTGATGTTTTCCTCCACAGAGAAGTAGGCGGCGTCCACCCCGCTCTTCTTGATCTCGTCGTTGATCCGCTGCAGCTCCTCGGAGGCCACGTCCAGCCGGTCTCGGACCTTCTGGAACTGCTCCTTCATGAAGGCCGCCTCTTTGCTCTCCACGTTGTCCAGAGCCAGCTTGACAATGGGAGCGGCGATGGAGAACACGGGGAAGAGGTCGCCGGCGATGCTGGCCACCACTTCGGCTCCCTGTTCGAACACCTCCATCACCGTCTCCACCATGTCCTTCTTCTCCGCCACGAGCTTCTGTAACGGATTCGCCATCGTTGGCTGGTGTCTCACAAACTGTCCTGTAAACAGAATGAAAACAGAAACTTTCACTTTAGAAAGAGAAATTATGAGATGAGAACACGGCAAAAACACATAATCTTTTGCTCTAGTTTCTAGGGCAAATAACTAACGTATATATAACTTTTCAGCAAGGAGTAGACCCCTTACATGTTACTGTTTATATCAGTGAATTTTGCGCATGCGCACAACGCTGGAGGGTGCAAAGGTCTTTTACATGCTGTAGCTGCGCGGTAGAACCACTCCGTTAACTAAATGATGTCATGATGTGAGGAGGTTGAGTGGTGAGGTAAGAGGCAGGCAGGCCAGGATGAAGATGATGATTTTAATTACACACAGAACTGAACAATGAGGAGCACAATAGGGCTGTATAATAATATCGATATCACGATATATATCAATATTTTCTTTCCTAGAAAAAAAAATTGATATTCATCTGCAAGTATCATAACATCCAACTGTTCACTCACTGCTTGCTTCACCAGGTCATCAGGCTTAGAGTGATTCCTTCAGATGTTCAGGTTAAAAAGGTATCAA
>CAEGAF010113818.1:0-25053 GCA_903067075.1 Micropoecilia bifurca
TTTTTTTTCCCTCCATAAACATTGTGCTCTCTTGTGCATTTGATTTCTCCATCCACCTTTTAATTGTCAGAAACAATCTCCAAACAAATCTGAACATTAAAATTGAGCCGTAATATTGGCGTCAAGTTGCTCCAGCACTTCTGTAATCGCCACCATGTGCATTTTACAACTGCTGTCACATGATAAGAAGCATTTATGTGTGAAATATGTGAGAAATAATCGCCTTATTACGTAGATTATAATCACAGGAAATATCACAAACAGCCAAATCCTTACTCCTCTTTGTTCGAGACTCCGTCAAACTTCCCAGACCACATAAAGGCCGTAAAGCAAATGGCTGAAAAGCGCCAACTACAAACGGGATATGGGAGGTTGACAGACAGAGGAAATGGCTGGATGTTTGTGGTCCTGCCTGCGCTGGATAGTGTCAGAGCCAAACATGGCTGTAAAAATGCCAGCCTTAACAGGCAGCAGCTTGATCTGCTATTAACGGAGAGCAGCTAGGTAATGAAATGCTAAACAGCACACAAACACCCGCCGTCGCGCTGATGGACATCGGAGACGCAGCCCAGCATGCAAATGTGGGCTGAAGTATCAGCCGTTCTAATCAGACTCTTTTAACTCCCTCCGTTTTTCTTTTTTTTCCCCTTTTCCACTGCAGGCCACGTGTTCGGTTCCCCCCAAAGAACCGGAGTTAATTCTGCCCCTGACAGCCAGCGCAGTGTATTATAAGCCATTTCTGGATGCTGGAAATTGATTAGTGTGCAGAAGACTTGCCCGTGGTAATGAAGTTAGAGCTCAATCAGTTAATCATGTGACATGTGTGTTTTATGTGAGTAGATATATTTACACAAATACACATGCCTGGCTGGATGAGGATGAAGACTTTACAAAGGCACACACACACACACACACGCGCACACACACACACACACACACACACACACACACACACACACACACACACACACACCCACACACACACACACACCAATAGTGACTTAAGGATGTCTTTACTGTCACTTTAGCTAATTTTCTTTCTCCGTTCTTTTCCAGCCCGTCTCTGTCTCACACTTTCCCTCCACCCCTCCAGCCCTGCACAGGCCTGTCTGTCCATCTCTGGTATGTTGAGCCAATCAGCCAGGCGCTCCACACAGGCTTAATGAGCTCACGAGGGACGTGACATGACTGCAGCGACAAGCGTTCACCGCCTTCCCCAAAAAGAGAGAGAGAGAGAGAGAGAGAGAGAGAGAGAGAGAGAGAGGGAGAGAGAGAGAGAGAGAGAGAGAGAGAGAAATCAGCATCCAGCTGCCAGAGTATAATTGTCAAGTAAGTGGGAAATCATTGCAATGTGGCAGACAGACAGAGAAAATCCAGGCACACACTCATGCTTTAAATCAGCTTATTTTGTTTTGGTAAAAAATAAATATGATTCCTTACTTCAATTTTGAAAACATTGCTTCGTTAAATGTTGTGTCTCTTGTTTTCATATTTTTTTCCAATATTTTGTAGTTTCCTTCTCTTTTTTGTTTTCTTTTTAAGTGTGATCATCAGACATTAGACGGCCCACTTGTTCTTGTTGCATTGAAATCTTTCATTTTTTTGCAACAAGCCTCATGCGGGTTTTTATTATTGTTATTTTATTCCTTTAAATTCTTTCGCCATGTTGAAAACTAAGCACAGTTAAGAAAGGTTGTCATTAATTTTCTACAAATTTGAATATATGAATAATGAATATTTTTAAGCTACTGTTTGGTGTTGGTTGGACAACATTGCCGTTTTATCCCAGGGATCTGATTTCACTAAAAGATCCCAGAACAGTTCTTTCAGTTCCTTTACCAACTTTTTATTTAATTAGTTTTCAGTACATATTTTTAATCTTGCCATTTTTCAGATTAAATTTTTTTTGGTCAGCTAGATGCAAACCAAGCTCAGTTTGAATTGTTTTTATCGACACTTGGCTCTTCTGACGTCGGGATCGTTGTTTCTGAAAGGCAGGACGCGGTTTCTGCTGCTTCTGGTCCATTTCTGCCGAACTGATCATATTTTTATAAAAGTTTTCCAGCTGGATTTACAAAACATGTTAGTCTCCTCGTCCACAATCCCTGACTTGCTTTCACAGTTAAAGCTCCCTTTGGTTTTCTCTTGGTACGTCCCTCATAACCAAGTAGCTAATATCCTTGTAAGCGCCGAGCGATCTCTGACCCGACGCTCGCCGGCTGAAATGCTTAATATTCCTGTTTCATTTTCTGCTAATTCTCCCCCATCCTCTCCCTCCCCGTTCTTTCGTTCTCACTCTGCTCTGGTTAGATGCATGTAATTGCCTAATTCAACATGCATTAGAAATGTAGTGTTTAAGTAATCATTGCCGATAAGATGGGGATAACATTTCAATTACCTTGTCTTTGCATTATCTCTGCCGCAGTGTACATAACAATTAAATATTCTGCATGACTTGACAACAGCAGCTGGTTTCATGTTCATAAACGTCACTTTACATGATGCCACTTTCTTTCTTTTTTTCTTTTTTTTAAAGCCACTTGCAAGACATTTTCTGGAAAATGAATCAGATGCACATTAGTCATTGTTTCTAGTTGATAAAGTATTGTTAAATGGTCAGAATTTGTATTTATTCTGATGTAAAACATTTCTTAAAGATCAGATTTGTCCTCTCGAAAGCAAATTTCTTTGTGCGGATTGTGATGACATCATAAAAAGCTACTTTTTTTTCTGGAATACATCTATTTGTGTTTCAAGTGTCTTTAAATGTGATCCTTGTACAAGAACTCTGAATGGATTATTATAAATTAATGGAAAAATAAAGCACAAGGAAGCAGTTTGTGAAGAGAACCAGGACTACAGAAATCAAACTACATCGCTGAAGATCATTAGCAGACATTTTTAAAGACAGATGGTTAAAAAAACAAACAAATTAAAGTATTTAGTCAGATCAGATGCATTACATTGGAGTAATTTCAAAGTTCTGCACAATCTAGAGATGGAATCCAGATAAGATGAATTACTATGAGTTGCAATATCTCTCTACTGGCAAATAATGTCAGTGTTTCAGGTGATACAAGCTATGTACTCATAGTTTCATGTTAGTTGATATTCTTGATTACTGTGCCTTCTGTGATGTTATCAACCCAGTTACACATAAAAGATCAACTTTAAGCTTTATTTACTAGAAGCATTTTCATTTTTACTGTGCATATATCAGATAAAAAATACACCACTGAACAAAAAGAAATGAACTGCAGAAACTGTTCAAGACGGAATGATTTCACAGTCATATTTTGTTCCCTGCTGATAAATTTGTAAAATCAGTTCGATTTTTTTTAAAGTTTTTTTTAAATTTTTTTTTTAAACACTGATGCTAGGACCTGTAATTTTCCTGAAATTTGCTTCAAATTCGAACTTCCTCAACAAAAGTTTCACAGACGACTCGTGGAAGCACCGCCAGATGTTTTCTATCAAAACCAGGTCGGTTGCCACTAAATGAGCCCGGATCGCCACTTTAACACTTTCCCTTCCCAGGCTGCACATTTTCCTCAAAGGCGCATGCCAGGAATGCTGGCTAATGACTTCCTCGTCGAGTCTTGTGGTTTCTCGTCGGATGGTACATGTGGAACCTTGTTTTTTCTCCGGATCGCATGCTTTCTTCTTTGCGCACGAGTCGCCAACAGCTGCAGTGAACTTACAGCTAAGCCCTTATCTGCTCCCCCTGGCAGGCGCCGCCAGTTTCCCCCTATGTGACTCAGAGGTAGAATAAGGTTGTACGAGACAAATGGAGAAACAGCAGGAGATTGTACAACAGATGGGATGATAGAAAATTAGATAAAACCGGCACATATTGTAAAAAGAAGAAAAAAAAAGTGTCTGTGTGGCATGTGAGCCGGGGCAGTTATAGCCGGATATGCTTCACTGCCTGGAGGCAGATAGAAATCTTGCAACTTTGAAGTAGCAGAGTTCGAATGAGACTGGTGATGTTTATCCTCTCCGAAAAGTTCAGTCACGTCGTCCTTTGAGTGCTACTGGAAAATCAAAACAAAATGCCAAGAGAAGACAAACTCACGAAGCGGCTCTGTTGGAGATTTTTTTTTTTTTTTTGATGAATTGGTAAACAACCAGTTATGTTCTCCCACTGTTCTATTTATGGATCGAATGTTTGTGCTGATTACACAACAAAAGCCCTTTAATACCAGCATGGCGCTGCGAGCAGAACAAAATAAGTGGAATATCGTTTAAAACGCGACTTTGAGGTTGACGTGAACATTTATTCTGCAGAGTACGATGGTTGGTCTCAGTAGATGCATCGCTTTGGTTCTTTTAGAGCCAAGTGAGGAATCTCTAATGGAGAGTTTGGATTGATTTTTAAAGGAATTATGTGCAATTAATTAGGGACGTACACGAAGATAAATAGGAATGCTGAATTTCTTTTTTTAATCAGTGGGAAATCTGCCTCACAACATGATCTGCTGATCATGTTGCTGCATCAGATTAGACTATTATTAGGAGTCCTCAGGGCTCCACTATGATGATGCTCTACCTAATTCCTACCTAACTTCTTTGTGTTTGACTACCGATTATCAACTCATACTTGCTAGGACAGTATTTTTCACCCACTTTGACAGCCACTGATTTCAAGTCATTTATTTTATTTGCTCACTGGCTCCTGTAAGAAAATGTAGTTCTCCCACACTTTTTGGTTTAGTCAGAGTTCATTATTTCTTTCTCAAGTATCAACAGGCCCAAACAGGGGCCACAAACAAAACAAAGAGAAAAGCAGTCTTTTACAATGTGCTTAGCCCCTTTATGACCTAAGTTTCAAATGTCTGCCTGGATATTTTTTGCTCATTTTAATTGTATGCAGTTCTCTAAATGTCCGGTGAGTAAATATATATTTGCCCGTTTATCCATAACAAGCGGAACTTTTAATATCCAGCAAGTTATTTTCGCAATTTGCCGTCTAATAAAAGATTGTCCCTCAGATTAATTCCACTCCGTGCTGCGGCGAGGGTGAAATTACCGTAATAACCTGAGATTTGCTGGAAAGCGCAACGTTGTCCCCTTTTAGAAACTCTTCCAATTTTTTCAGATAATGCAAAGTGTGGCGGAATTTGGCTGGATCATCACCGCTATGTTCAGTCTGGAAGAGTAAAATAAGAATTCACAAAGGCTTATGGTTTGACTTGAGATCCACCTTTTTTCTAGGAGTCTGGATTGGTTTGATTCCTTACTAGTTGAAAATCTGAGTTGAGTCGTTCTACACTGAACAGATGTTCTTTAACGCAAGTCCGTTTGGTCATCAGGAACCAGATGTTCCCTAAGGGTTTTGTGGTTTTTGTCCATCCTCCTTCTAGGCTCACATGCCTTGTCTTCCTGCTGCCTTTAGTTCTATATATTAATACTTTCCAAGTATTAATATATAGAATTAATACTTGGAATTAATTCCAAAAATTGCAATTTGCACACAAATGGCAAAACAAGTCTAATTTTCAAGCTGCTAATGTGCAAGTTCTGGATATCTGTGACCTCTGACCTGTTTATAGCGAGGCATGTAAAAATAGAAACAAAGGAGGGATGCGTATGTTGCAAAATGGCTTAATATTTGCAATTTTTAAACATGCGTGATAAATGTGAGGACAATGCAGTGAGATATTATAAAA
This sequence comes from Micropoecilia bifurca, assembly GCA_903067075.1. Classification (NCBI taxonomy): domain Eukaryota; kingdom Metazoa; phylum Chordata; class Actinopteri; order Cyprinodontiformes; family Poeciliidae; genus Micropoecilia; species Micropoecilia bifurca. The sequence continues at coordinate 5,670 of CAEGAF010113818.1, forward strand.
GTCACGATACCAGATCAAGTTTCACGCATTAATAAACAGAAACGCTGCACAGCTGGATTCTAAAATTTGCTATTTGAGATACTTTATGAGTGTCAGGCGCTTAAAAAAAACCCTCACACAGCAGTTAGTGGGTTCAACCACATATTTATATTTAGATCAGGGAAACCGCAATGTCTTGTTTCTCAACCGTCTCTTCTTCCCTCACATGCAACATGGAAAGAAGTGCTGCTGCCTTGCTCTGTGTCTTTTACTATCTTTTTCCTTCGTGGGTATTATTTCATCACTTTTACTCTCAGCTCTTAAAACTTTCTTCATTCATATTGGCTTTTTTTCCCCCGTCATATTTCTTCTAAAATCCTTACATCCTTCCCCCCCGTCAGGTCACAATATTGTTCCTCTTCATCTGCAGCTGAGGTACAATTGAGCTGAGCATATATTCCTCCAGAGAAACCTTTAAAAAGAGAGAGAGAGAGAGAGAGAGAGAGAGAGAGAGAGAGAGAGAGAGCACACCCCCTAGCCTCCCCCACCACAACCCCTTTACAAACCTCAGAGCTCAGGAGCCGTCGCCCCTCAGGCTTCATCAGGAACTAGACGGCAAGCATGACGGACTCTCCTTCACCTTCCAACCTATTGTTCTCGACCCTTTCTATGGGAGCAGCCTTATTATAAAATGAAGGAAAATAGAATCACCTGAAGTAAACACAAGTGTTTTTTTGCAGTCCTTGCATGCATGTTTTACTACTTTGAGCATCTTCTGTCTTCGGTCGCACGTCCCTGAAGTTTGTGGCTGGCTGGAAATCCGCAATAAACCTCCCCGGCATTACGGTTTTTAAATGGGACAGGACATGGAGAGAGGAAGGCATGGATGGGGGAGTGAAGGAGGAATGCATCTCCAGTGATCCCATGATTTGCTCGCAGACAGGCCCTCTATAGCTCTTTTCAGCGCCAGCACAATGAGCACTCTATCGAGGAGCTAACCAGCCATGTCAAGCCATCGCCTGTTTGATTAAAGGGCAAGAAAGAGAGGCTTTATCTGCTAATGATTGGAAGGAGAACAAAACTTATTCTGTTTTCGATTGGCATGACTGGAGGGCTGGGGGCAGGGGGGGACACTGCGTGGACTTTTCTGGTCATGCGTAAGAGAAAAAAATGTCAATGTTTGACTCAATGTTTGGGGTGGAGGGAGATATATATATATATATATATATATATATATATATATATATATACCTCCGCATGTGCAGGCTGAGGTCAGGGAGCCTCAAAGCAACATAGAGAAACTACAAGCCAGTTTCTCTAAGTTATGCAGAACCTCAGGATTAAAAAAGAAAAAAAATTCTAATACAAAACACAATTTGATGATCATGAAACGGCCGATGTTGTTTTGCTTCTTGTGAAGGGAAACTTTCTCGTAAACCTTTGAAAGTGTAATTGTTTTGTTTTTTTTTCTTTGGAAAAAATTAGTTCATCCTCTCCCTGAAATTTTTAAGATTTTGCCATGTTTCACCCTCAATATTTAAATATTTAAAGCAAATCTGGTTACATTCATTAAAACAATCAATATGTGCAAAGATTGGAATCCTCTTTCTCTAAAATCTTTTAATTCTCTATGCTCCAGCTTCTCAAGACAAACATGAAGACAAGTGTGCGCGCGCACACACACGCACGCACGCACACACACACACACAAACTGAATCACAACAAAGTTTTTGAGCTCATTTAGTTTAGCCTAGCTAACCACAAACAACCCTTTTAAAAATAACAAGGTTGGCCGTTCTTAAAAAAGTCTTAAATGAATGTTTTTCCCACAAGATCTCTGCTCAACATCTTTTTTTAACTATTTCTTCCTTCTTATAAAATGACTGTGGAGTTTACCTGGCTATGTCTGCGTCTGTATTCGAGTAGCTAATAACTGCCAGCTCCCTGCTCCTGATAGCCGCATTAATTAGCCCCTCATTAAAGTGCGACGCACCGTAAAGGTCAAAACCAGCTCACACCGGTTGTCAGACAAACATCCAATATGTTTGACTGCTGCTGCAGGTGTTTAATTGGCGTGGTCGAGATCTCGGCCGCTCTCGATTAAATGCGGGTCGTTTTGGTCGAGGAGACGCCTCGCCACCGCTTCCTGAAGCCTTTCCCTCCAAACTCAGCGTTGCGGCTTGGGTCTGAGCAGAAAGCGAGGTGTTTTCGTCTTCGTCCCGCAGAGACGCTGGATGGCTGAAAATGAATGTGCAACGCAGACACGTAGGCCCTCCAAGAACAGCCCTGAAGAGCACTAAGATTAAGGCGCCTCAGTGACCGAGCTGCGAGCTATATTAAAAACGCTCTTCACATAATGAGACCCTTTGCTCTGCAGCGAGGCGGCAGATTTGCTCCTCTCCATTTGTCGCCGACTAAAATGCCACCTCCTCAGTGAGCTACTTGCAGATTTAGACCTCCAGCACTCCCGCTCCTCCTACAAACAATTCACTCTGCTATTAAGTTTCCCACTCCTAAAGGAAGAGCGGCCTCCACAGTCCTTTTTTTAAATGCTCAAATATACATTTATACCATACGCACATATGCAGCGACAATCTAGAACGACATTGTCTCATCTCTCTAATTCATGCATTGTTGCTCTATATCAAGTTGCAATTTTTGGTATGGAGCTCAATGAATAAAGTAGAATACAGTTGAAAAGTTCATTTATTTCTGTAGCTCAATTCAAAGCATAAGATTGATATTAGAATATTACATAAGACTAATAAAAAACATCTTAAATACAGAAATGTGGGGTTAATTTCTTAAAAGTTATTTTCAAAAATTACTGTTAATGTAGCAAAAGAGCCTCATTAGAATGTGTTTTACTGATTTACTGAGATGCGCTTTAATACATGCGCATTAATTTTAATGGTGTTTCTTCTCCAAAACTATATTTGAGTATTTTTATTTGAAATATTGCTCTAAGAAGCTCAGACTTACTTAATTGTCCTTTTCGTTGTTACAAAAGTCAACATAAAGAAATCAAACATTCTGAGTTTCGGCAAGATCCAAAAAGATATAGATTTTTTTTAATTTTATGCCAACTTCCTATCATTTTGATCACTACCAATTATTTTATTTTATTTTATTTTATTTACGTAATTATAATTGCATTTACTCCATGCATTTATGTCTCTTTGTTCTCCACCTCATGACCACATTACCACAAAACCCCGACGTATCACTTGTGATACGAAAGCATAGAGGAAACCATGTGATGTTTAAAGCTTAAATCTATTACTTCTGAATACTCTGCACAATAAACTGCATGAGACGTCATATTTATGACACATAAAGCATGGAGTGATAATCAAACTCCGGTTTCATTCCTGCAAAGTTCAGAGGTTTTGCAGAACTTGAATATATTAAATGTTAAATTCTGAAGTGTGACAGATTGCTGGAACAACAACCTTTAGACCCAAGAAGAAGTTTATAAAAAAAAAATAATTAAAAAAAAAATAATTGTTGATTCAAATTCAGCACAGAGGTGGAGGATTGGAGATGGGGGTTTAATCAGTGCTGAGTTATGAGGTTTATTGACACTTTCTGACGTTTTTCAGGTTTTGCTGAATAAATAATTCCACAGTGTGATGCTTCTTCTCCTGCACTTCCATCTATATCAATTTAAGGCTGAATTGAAAAGTTTTTAATTGTTTCATTTCTTTCTTTGTAACATTTATGCAAAGATGGGGTTGTATGAATGGTCATCTCTGCAGCGATGGCTGAGATCACATCTGCCTGCAGTTTGTGTGTCATAGGCTGGGGTGACAAGTTAAAAACAACAACAAAAAAAGTGCTTTCCATCAGCCTGTCAGCAGAATCTTAAGCACAACTCAGATTCTAAAGGGGGCAGAAAAAAATCTTCTGAGGAAGAGATTAAAAGTTCATAGAACAATGATACTTTTCTGCCTCGAGTATTTACAACTTGGAACAGATTAATGAAGCCTGCATTTGTGTTTATTTTATTTTATTGCATTCATTTGAACAGGTTTAAGTCACTCAGTGAAAAATGTGTCATCTACAAGAATACAACTCTTTCTCTGACACATGTTGCTCAATCTTTTTTTTAAATTCATGTTTTTGCGCCTTTTGGCAATAAATAATAAAAACAAATCTTTCCACTCAGCTCAAACACCAAATGCCTTCCTGTAGCATAAATCACACTGACCAGCAAACATTCAAAACAACTTCAGAGGTGAAAAAAACCCTCCAAGTAATCGCTGGAAGCACAACAGAGGAGAAGTGACTTTTCTTCATGACATGGTCGAGTGGCTTCAGGGACCCATGTGGCTCTGTGGCCCCTGGTTAGTGGGTGTATCTTTCTTGAATGAAGCCGTAGGGTGCTGCACTTTACAAGCTGTGCCACTGGAGAAAGTTTTTTTTTGTGTGAGGAACAGAGCAGACATTTGCATCTGAAGCGGCCGAGGCCCTGGCCCCTCTCTGTGCTCCCCTCCCTGCCTCCGTGGCCTCGGGGTAATGCTCTCTTTTCCGTCAGGAACAGATCCGTGCACCTGTGGATGAAACACACCGAAACACACACACTCACACACCCGCACCCAGGTCCAGCTGTGGGCTAGAGTGGACTGCAGGGTTTATCTGAGAGCCTCATCTTCTTAAACCTAATGATGCACAACCGGCCATCTGTGAGCCCGTCGCTCGGACAGAACGGCTTCTACTCCGCTTGACTTCAGACGGCTCTGCCGGACGAAGCCCTGAATGTAGCCGTCATCCTAAATAAAGCCAGTTTTACAATGACAAGATGAATCAGTGTAAGCATTGATTTCTGCACTTTGTGGCATTATAGTAATAAGGCAGCTATATCGATTTAATGGGGATTTTTTTTTCATTATATTTTACACATCAAAGTAGGGCGATAGTTTTGTGTAAAACCCTGTTTTTGGTATCTGTTCTTCAGCACAGTCATTTATTTCACAATGAAATTGTCCTGCAGCTCTCAGTCATTTCTACTTACATTGTGTACAGAGAGGTCAGATTAAATTAGGGCCTTTTGTCCAGTCTTGTTTATTGCAGGTCAGACAGGTCTGTGTTTTAAAGTAACTGTGGACACGGGAATGTTTGCGTGATTCTCGTTTTCATGCAAACATTTCCCAACACATGTCCACTGTACTTGAACGGCATGCTCTCTTGTCTTTCCCATTTTGAAGAGTGTTCTTTAAGAATTGGGCCTAATTTTAATGTTATATACCCTCAGGGAAGAGGAAGATGTGGATTATTAATTTAAAAAAAAGACAGAGAGATATGTTATGGGGTTCCCAAGTGTTGAGCTCTTGCCTCAACAATGATCTCTAAGATTTATTTGTCGGGTTTGTCCTGATTTTGAATATTCATTCTCTCCATTTTTCCATATTTTCAACTCCGTGGTAATCTTTAGCTATGTTACTCTCCGCATTGCTTCCTGTTTTATTTTTTTTCTTGCTGCTGCTGTGTCCTCTCGTCACCTTTTTTGGTTTTAATGTTTTGGGTTTTGTCTCTGGTTTGTGCATTTTTCCTGGTTTACTCCTGTTCCCTGTATATTTTATCCACCGTTTCTCCCCTGTCCTCAGCTCAACTTCAGTTACTGGGATTTTTCTTACAGCTGCAACCTGTTTAATCAACCACCTGCTCCTTGTTCATCAATCAATTCTCCAGCTCAAAGATCTCGTACTTACTCAGATCCTGCTCTTACCGTCTCGGAACGCCTCCCGGTTTTTGTGTTTCCCTTTTGAGTTTAATGTTAAGATTTTGTGTTTTTCTTACTTTCTTTTATTTTTCTCTGTCTCTTCTCAGTATTTGGGTCCTACTCTTCATCATTGTAAAAATATAAAATATAGTTTATTTTTTGTGACAAACAGAATTTTCTAAACATAAAAAAAGGGAGCATTTTGATATAAGCCTCTTAAAATAAGTCATCCCCACAAGATATTGTTTATTTTTACTGTATTTCTTTCTTATAAAATGTAACAGTTTATGTTTTGTGCCGCTTGTGTCATGGGGCTACATGTGGAAATTAACATTTTGTGAAACCCAATGTGTTTACTCCAACATTATTCGTTCGTTATTATGATTGTGCAATTTGAATGAACGCAATCGCTGTATTGTGTGACATAATATAGCTCTATTCTAGATCTGAGGCTGCTGTCACTTTAAGGAATTTAAAAATTATTCAAAATAGAATAAACTATTGATAGAAAATAGGCTTAGTTTAACGGTTATGATAGTCCTACTTTCATGTTGCTGGTTTGTTGTTGCTGCTGGTTTCTGTCAAGGTGTCACATTAAATGGAAGTAACAACAAACTAACCAAATGTATGACAATAGATGCCTTTTTGCAAACTCTACATTGAAACTCTTGAGTTATTTGTCTGTCAACTTTCAACATGTTAGACATTAAATGGCATTAAGTTGACAATGTGACTCTTTAAGCAGAGACTGCTGGGCTTAAAGGGCCAAAATATCTCTTCTAGGGAGTGGAATGCATTCACTTTGAAAATGTATTTTCATTCGATGTGAAAGATGCAGGGGAAATATCAAATTTAATGGTAACTCAAACTGAATAAACAGTTATTAGCTTTGTGTTTCGGCTTTTGCAATGTGTGACGACAGAAATTGAGGAAGACAACTGAGAGAAATTCCCTCCAGCGTTTTATCAAACAACCTTAAAGTCCAACCACGGTCCTTGGATTCGATTTCATGTTTAGGAATTCAATCTTAGAGAAAATCATCAGCGCTGTCCACTGCCTATTTAATTTCCTTTTATGTTTTAAAAGCGCCCGGTTTCGGCAGGTCGTTGATTTATCAGGATCGTTGAACAAGAATTTTTTCCCCCTGTCCGTGCCGTTGCACCGAAAGCACTAATTTGAATGGAAGGTCCCGTTTCTTGCAGACACTAATGTGATTCATGGCGACCAACTCGCTGCGCCAGCTGTCCAAGTGCCAGGCAGAATGGCACTTGGGGCACTTAACCATTTAGGGCATTGGCATGGCACCTGTACAAGGGCCTCTCATCTATACATCTTGGCTTTAGCTACTCCTTGATGAAGCCAAAACACACAAGGCACCTTCTCAAGATGGTGCTTGTGTTCCAACCCATTTAAGGAGAGATTTATCAAAGCTTTTCGCTGCAAAGCTAAGGGAGCTCCAGATCTACAGGTCTTCCACATATTCTGCTGAAATCTGGAAACGTTTGTGTTTGGATATTTCTTTGGATGAGCTTCTTCGCTTGAAAAGACAAATGCAACTACAATTAAAGTGTACATTGGAAATATTAGTAATAATACAAATAAATAGAAATTGATCTTTACATTTGTACTAGAAGAAAATGCAGACTGTTGTCTTGATATTTCAGCAGAGCTGTCTGGCCTGCAGTTGTAGTTGCCTGTTTGTAACCAGTGGACACTTTTGTTTCAAAGATCATTCTTGTAAGAAAGGACAGACATTTATCAAAAACATTTCGATGTGATTTGCAGTGCAACTCTGGTGGCTGCAGATCAACTTTTAAATGCCTCCGTGAGGTGCCGGTTTGTTTGTTCTCCATGATGGTGCGGCTTTTCTCCTGGCTTCCCCTACGTTCCTTCACCAGACGATCGATTGTATACATTTTCACTTGAACTCGTACTCAAGAGGCTATATTGTATTGGTTAGACTTTGCTTTTTCCATTAATGGTTGAGTTTTCTGTCGTCACAATTTTATTTACTTTTTTTACCTTCATGTTTGTTTCTTACTAAAAGTAAAATAGATCTTGTTGGACTTTTGAAAATGTTTACTTCATGTAATGTAATTGTTTGAGGTGAATGTCTCTCTCTGAACTTTGTCATCATTTGTTCTATTTGTTATTGTTCAAAATCAATGCCAGCTGACTGAGAGCCAGAAGAGCTGTGGAGTATTTTACAAAAAACACAATGCACCCTTTGATGTAGAGTCAAAAGAGGTCAACTTGTTTCCATGTATGGCATGATCACCAACTTCTGGTTTCCTGTAACACACAGGAAGCAGCTAGCTCTGTCTTTTAAAAAGTAAAGTAAATCTCTCAGATCTGTCCGTCCAGTCTAATCTATCTGTCTTATTTATTTATTCATTCATTCATTCTGTAGTCTGGTATCGAACGCATTCCGGTGAATGATGGAGAACGCAGAGAGAAGTCTGAGAAAGAGCCGCATTTGTCTCACTGTAGGGGGCAAGGCAGGAATCTGCTGGTGCTTTTTTGTAAGGGGGTTAAAACCTTTACCTTTGACCCCAACCTCCTGTTTTCCAGTTAGTCCAAACTTTAAAAAAATTTGAGAATGCTTTATTATTTTTTTTTTTTTTTTTTTTTTTGCAAACCAATGCAAGGTATTTCAGGAGATTTTCCTTTATGAATTATATCCTAAATAATTCCTCGTATAAATTTAGATGACGTGTGTGCTTTTTTGTTTTTTTTAATGAGATCTGGGACTTTGGAACCAGTTTGTGTGGAAATAAATGTTCAAATAAAGCAAACAGGCTAGCATATGAAGTTGTGGTCTCACTAATAATGCCATCTGCAGTGAAATATTAAGCCAGCAAAAAGATAAGTGGACAAGCTCACTGCTATAACTACATCTGTCGTCGTTTTTTCCCCCCCTCCCTCCCTCTCCTCTCTTCTCCGGTGTTGTTGAGGAACACTTATCCGGTGATGCTGGGTGTGTAATAGCACTACAGTTTAAACTCCCATCAATCAACAAGTCCTAATCTGTTGAGTCTCGCTCAGTATTCCACTGGGAGGGAAAATCTATTAGATTTCATTCGTTTTGAGATATCATTGTAACAGATGCACCAAACAGCGAGCTGGGAGCCCCCTTCTCCCCTAAAAAAAAAAAAAAAACATGTCTCTCTAACGCATTAAAGCTGTGAAATCTCAGACGCATGTATGTGGTCTGCCACACCTGGACTTGTTTATCCATTTTTGTATTTGTTCAAACTTTCTGTGAATGACTCACAGCTGTACTGCAGAGGCTTTTACAAGTGATTTTCAGGATCAGAATTCACACCGAAGGGATTACTCAAAGTTTAAATGATCCAAGTGTGCGTGTGTGTGTGTGAAGCGTGGAACCCTTACTGTGATCACGCATGAAAAGTCGTTGCTTCAGATCTGAATGTGTATCGACTTACACTTCCTGCCTTCTGCCCAGCAGTCATCCAACCCCCCCAAAACCTAATCCCGAACCCAGAAACCCCCTCTCTCCCGCTCCCCTTTAGGGAGGGTCACAGGTCAGGAATCATTCATGCAGGAGACCAAGAGTTTCAGACGCTTCCAAGCGCCTCCTTCAAGACCCGCAAAGTCTTCACTTCCGTTGAGAACTGTTTTCACATTAAAAGTAACAGGAATCTGGGTGACTTATTTAACCAGATTCCCGGGCGCCCCTCTCCTCTGGATGTGCCGTCTTATTTGCATCGCTTCACCAGCGACCTGTCACAGAGACCAATGAAATTGAATGCGGGCGTGTCAGCAGGACAATGCAGACCGCAGTCCATTTATCTCCATACGTCAACAGGACTGGTAGAAAGGAGGCTTTCAGCCGCCGACATTCTGGCCAGTTTAAAGAGTCTGCTCTCCCAGACATAAGTTAATAGGCTACTGATGGACATTCAAAGGCAGGTGCTGCTTTTATTGGTTAATGGTTTGGACAGGGAGTTAAAGGCTTAAAGTTGTTGTGGTTCTACAGGAGCATGAACTGTGCTGAGTATTGTTTTTTTTAATTCAGAACATTTTCCCCTGAAATAAAAAAAATATGCTTTTTTATAATGTTACAGCAGTTAAAACTTGCCAGAGAAAAAAATAATGAACTTTTTTTTCTTTGTGTCTTTAGTTTGTTTAATTCCTTGTGTGCATTGTTCTCAAACTATTCTACAAATAAAGCTACTGGTACTTAACGACCTTTTTGTGCACTCTGGAAAAGTGCCAACAATATTTTATAACCCCACCAGTCGAAAGTGAAGTGGATGAGAGACAAACGGAAACAAGTTCCTTCTCGGCTGCTTTTGCAGTCGCAGCTTGAAAACCCGATCTGTCCAAAGTCAGGCCTCAGTTCTCATACCTGAATAAAATGACTGGCTCATTATGAGGCGTCAGGGGAGCTGAATGACGAGCTGACGAGGGGATTCAGGTAAGAGAACTTGCAGGACTGCAAGTCTCAAGGACTGAAGTTGGTCACCCCTCCATGTTTAATGCAACTTTCTGAATTTCGCCCATTGCGTAGGTTGGAAAAATCAACAACCAGGAGTCAACTGTGAAATAAGCACAAAGAAATAAACAAATGTTGCAGTTTTTAAAAATCTCGTGATAAATGTAGGTCTACTATTTTATGTGTTCAGACTGCTGCCAACTTACCGATTTTGTCTTTATATTTAGCTACTTTTCAGACCTATCTTTGGCTTTTTCTCCCCCTAATTCCCCAAGAGTGACTAGCAACAAATCTAGCAACTTTTTTTCTGTTGTTGTAGACGTTGGTGCTTTCACGTGTTGCCTCCAATCTTCTGCAGCCGCAACCAGCAGCAAGTGTTGCCTTGAGCCCCTCCTGCTTATTAAGAATTGCGAGTTTCATAATATCGGTGTTGTGCAGCAAACCCTGCTTGCAGTCAGAACAGAGAGGCTCCCTCAGTTTCCACATTGCAGTTGAATCAGGCATGTGCAAAAGCTGCTGAAATCTTTTTAGATTACAAAACAGGCTGTAAATATAACTGTTTTTAATGTTGCCTGCTGCACATACATAAATGACTGTGTTTTAATTCACACAGTCAAAGATTTACCTCTGCTGTGCTGGTTAAACTTGGATTTTATGCAAAACTGATCTATGCAGTGTAGGTTCAGGCAAATGCCAATATTTGGAAATAATTTCATAAAAACACTGAATATTTTTAAACACTTTCTTGTCTCTCAGACATCGGTGCTCTTTAATTAAAGACGTCCTCTGGGCTTCCTATATGATAACATTTCTTTACTCCAAACCTTGCTGCTGCTTTGAAACCCTCACAGTCTCTGTCGAGTTACGTCGCTTTTCACTCCTCAGCCGCCGTTTCCGGCTGACGTCTGAAACCAAATAAAATAACAAAGTAGCCTTGGGAATAATTCCCCAGATTCCCTGATTGCACGACACAATCATAGTCAATCACACGGCTAAGGCGGGGGAAACTCAATCCAAGACGAAAAGAGGATACCGCTAAGACAATTTGCCAACAAAGACCTGGGGAGACTAACAGACACTGATTTACAACAGAGAGAACAATTAGCGCTGAAAAGGCTCCAATTAAAACGACTCCTCTTCATGTGCAGAGGGAACTGAGCTTCAGCGCACACTCCATCTGCTACGGCACAGCCACATCAATCTGAAATGAAATAATTATGGCAAATTAATGGGTGTAACAGTCACCAATTGATATGGCGGGGATGATTTCATATGTCTAATTGGTGGAGGGAGGCGCGCGCGAGAGATGTTGAACACGACGAAGCGAAGAAAACTTCAGGAAGATCTGATTAAAAGCTATAGATTACCAAACAGCTAATTGGATATGGAATACCAAACAGCAGCTTTGGTCTCATCTTTCTACATTTTGGGAGGAATACGAGTCCTTCCGCTTGAAGGTGGCACAAATTCATAACGGCACGGACGTGATGAAAACCAACAGCGGCGAATTTAATTTGGGGTGGAATAACTGTCAGGTGTTATAGATTAATAAAAGCAATACAGTTCCTTAGACGTCGCGAAGTGATACGGTATGGAAGTTAACGGTGCAAAAACGGGAATTCCTCTTGGAGTTAGAAAGACAAAAGAATAAAATAAAAATGCATCATCTGCCAGGCGTTATTGGGTTGTATATTTCTGCTTCTGCGCTCACCTGAAAGCCGTGTGACAGTCCTGGTCGATATTCAAATGTAGACACTCAAGCATTCTGCGGGGAAGGGGGAAAAAAACAAAACAAAACAAAAAAAAAGGAATAACTGAATATTTAATGTACCTGACAATAGTGTTGACTTGTTTTGTTGCCTGATTTAGACAGAAAAGAATCCTCATGAATAGAAATAAAAGTAAAAAAAACAACACACACACACACACACACACACACACACACACACACACACACACACACACACGGAAAACATTGGAATTAGGGGAGAAAAAAAATCTAATTATTTTTTCTTTAGTGCATTTGTGATCAGATCATTTCGATGTCAGATTCAAATGAATTCAGTGTCTCTCTCTCGCAGACTGGAACATCCTGCTAACCGAACAGGTGTGACAATCTTCTGGGAGAGAAAAAGAAAGAAAGACTAGAAAGGAAAAGACCGATTCCCACAGAGGAAATCCAAACATTGTGAGTAACTGAGGTGTTAATTAAAAAAGAAAAGGTAGACTGATACAACGGTAAGAAAAAAAAGAAAAAGAAGCAACCCAGCTCCCCCTGCAAGTTCAGCTTGGCGAGGCAGACGGCTGAGTCGGGACGGGAGGTTCATGCTAATTGTCGTGGCCTTTCATTTCAGGGAAGGCTTGTCAGAATCCTCCGAGGAGGCTAATTTGTAAGTTTCCCTCTGAGTATATTTAGTATGTCTCGTCAAATATGCTTGGCTTCTTACGCCAGCCTCCTCCCCCCCCCTCCCCCCTCTCTACAGTAAGAGCTCAAAGAGAGCCTTCGTGTATATAATGAAAACAAGTCCTGACTGTGGAACAGACCTTTGACCCCGGTGGCTCGCTGAGAGGGTCGTGGGAGTTATGCTTGACCAGCCCACATGTGTTTTGTTGATCTGGAGAAGACTTACAATCACGGCAGATTATCAGGTGATGCTGAGGGAATACTGGACATCAGCTTTTAAGGGCTATCTGCTCATTGTAAGACTAGAGGAAGAGCTGTGTCCTTATAGTTTTGGGGGGAAAAGGCTAACATTTTCCTGGTGCGGAGTTGGACTTCTCTATAAAAGTCGGTCCTTTTCACAAATCCTGGTTGGGGTGGATAGGATCTGAAATCTGCCAATGTCCAAAAATAAGTACAAAGCTACTCTACTGACATTGCAAAGGGAACCTTTAGCTGGATGCTGGGTTGTTCATCACAATTGTCTACTATTGGTGTAATATGTACATTTTCTTGTCTCGTGACAGTAATATAATTTATTGTTGGCTCTTTCGCCCAGTATATTGGACAGGTACATGAATATTATAACATGGTTTATTTACAAATTTTGATGATTATTGAGTCAGTAGGTCATGTATTTCATTCAATTGAGATAAGAGGTGGAATTAAATAAGTGTTCATGTCTTCCTACTACTTTTCCAACACAAAGGTAGTGGAAAAAAGTTTTGTTATGTTCTTGGTTATGTATGCACATGTTTTTCTGTCTCACTGATTGATTTTTTTTAAACCTGTTAAAATGAAATAAAAAAACGTAGTTTTGGTTCTGATCTATGCTTTAACATTCACAATTTGGTTCTGTTGATGTCTTCAAAACTATGACTTGTAAGCGTGAGAAATAATCCTCAATCAGAAAAACAAAGACTCCGTAAAGGGGCTCCATTCATAAACCACGGATTATCCCACTTTTTTGCACCGAATAATCGAAAGTGTCTCTATGGGAAATTATAAGCACCTCAGTAAAGTCCCTGAGTCACGTGTACAAGTCTGCTTCTTTTTTTTAGCTTCTTTTGTTTTGTTTTGTTTTTTTCCAGCTGCATCCTTTTGATGAATCGCCTCAGTGCAGAAGTGTCAAGAAAGAAAGTGGAGCACATGCACTAGTGGAAAAACTGAACTGTGCTCAAGACCAACAAAGTGCCGTGGAGCTCTCAGGTCATTTGTTACACCATGTGGGTTGTTCAAGTTGGAAAAACGTGGGTCCGATTTGGACAGATCCTTGACTGCTTGTGAGGTATTGCAGCACTGGGGGATGCGCACATGTTTTGGCTGAGATCCCCTGTTGATCATTGCCAACGCCGGCTGAATGGGAGATGTGGGGATCTGGACAGGCTGGGCATCGTCGTCCCTCTTTCACTGATGTCAGTGCTCCGATGGAGGCTGCAGAAGCAGGCCCACGATCAGCTTTCACCGGCAACGTGGGAAGGTGATGTGTGCATGTGCGTGAGTGGCTTAGCAGCAGCAGCAGCAGTACGCTGACTCATGATACGTGGTTATATGGAGGCAGGTGCCACACACGTATATAAACAACCACATTAAGCAACTTCCGTAGTTTTTATTGTTCAGCTACGCCTTTCTTTGTTGGCCCTTTATCTGCATTCGGCTGAGCTTTTCATTGACCATACGTCGGCCTGATTCAGGGCGTTGACTTTATCCTTTGAGCACATTTTAATTCCTCTTTTTAAGAGGAGTTGGAACGAACTGTCCAGTCTTTCTATCTATCTTTATTTCTGTAAACATTCACACTGTATTCACACATTGTGTTACACATCCACTGTGTTTCACAGCTAAGAAACATGGAAATTCCTGTGAAAGCAGCTCACTCCACCTCTTAGAGCCATTTTATTTCCAAAAGTAGCACGGACATAAAGCCCTCCAAAATCGGAAACCTAATAGCTGACACCCCCCCCCCCCCTTTATTTTGTTTTTATTTATTTTTTAAGATATTTAGACTATTGATTATTTACATACAATGCGATATATCTCAAGATGATGCTCAAAATTATGGAAGAATTCTTCAACGTAACAAAAACAGAAAAGTGTTTTTGTTGCCAAAAACATTTTAGGATTTCCAAAAACACACATTACACTGTTTGAGATTATTGTAATTGTGACAGTGCCAAATTTTTGATATAAAAGAAAAAGATATAATTTTTTTGCCCGAACACAAACTATTGACATTTGAAGTTGCAAGTAGTTAATGTCTTGGTTTGTTTAAAATAATAGAGAAAAATGGTGAAGCCCCTCAACTTTCCAAAAATACCATGTGACTTCAAATGCAAGGCCTGATACCAAAACAAACTAAAAAAATTACAAGCTCTTTTATCTTTCTGTGAAACGCAGGATAATTAACAAGTTTCCTAGAAACGACCTTTAGTAAAAGTTTAACCTCTCAGTTATTGTATTCTGATTTGTAAAAGCAGCACCAAAGGGCTGATCAAATTGGACTTATCAACCACCTTGTTACTGTCACTGTTCAGTTTGTTTGCGCTTTTATGTTTTGGGCATATAATACCTTCACTGACTGTTTTCTTATCTTTCCCATGTTGAAGAACATCTAAAAAAATATGGACTAACAACAGATGTTAAAAAGTGGAATATAAATGACAAAATTTTTACATTTGCTTTCCTCATGATGGATCTTTTTTCCAATAATGAAAAAGATTCACTTCAATTAATGCTTGATTTCTCTCCTTTTTTCAGCATCGAATTATTCTGCAGCAATAAAAGATGGATTTATTTTTATAAGGTGTTCAACATAGTTACAATAAATGTAGATACTACTGCACCTGTGTTCTAACATTTATTTTTTTGCTTTCTATTAAACTGAAAATGATACAGACATTATGAGGGAGAAAGTCAGAGAAGCCACATATTGCAATATGTTGCTTGCAAGCCTTTGAAGATAAACAAGTCGTCCCATTTGGGTTATCTAGGTGCTTCACTCATGTGGAATAGAAACAGGTGTTATGTGTTGACGATAATTACAGTGTATTTTTGCTTCCTTGCATGAATCTCTGTGTGTGTTTGTGTGTCTGTGTGTGTGTTGCGGTGGATTTCAGAAGGTTGGTGAAGTGTGTGTGTGTGCGTGTGTATGCGTGTGTGTGTGTGTGTGTGCATGATCCCATATGGTTTTGATGGGTATTTGGACAGGTGACAACATGTTAAAACACTTGAAAGGAAAACAACTTGCCTGACAAATTTCCTCATGGGGCTGAACTTGTGAGGGAATCTTCCATTCAGCCCAAAATGTGGAGAAAGACGCCACTATGTCGGCCATTTTGGGGGTTTTAATTAGGATGGTGATGGTTGTTGTGCATCAGGATAGAGAAACAATTCATTTTTTGTTGTTAATGAGTGACATCAGTTTTATGGCAAATGTGACAAGATTCACACGACACCAAAAAACATAGACGTACATATAGAATATCATCCCTGAGTCCTTGGGGATCAGCAAGATGTTTTTTGTTTTGTTTTGGTGAATGTGAGTTAAGTCTCTATTTTGTCTTCAAAAATCTATCATGGATGCCATTCCTGCCCATCCACCTTCTTGTTGAATCATAAACTCTGACCTCAAATTAGACATTGAGGCCTGCAGAGCTTTTGCTGAAATCCGTTGTTCCTTTGTGGTCTCTTCTTGGTAGATTTACCATTCCTGGGATTGCTCACCACTGTTCCTTCTCCTCTCTGTTTGCATGGTTCACTGGCGTCCCAAAGCCCTAGAAATAGCATTTTGATCCTTTCCAGATCAACACAAGTCAATGAGTTGGTTTCTCATCTGTTCTTTTGTCATGTTGCTCTCTGAGATCTTGTAGCGTACTTTATATTGTCAAGCACTTCCCGATTCAACAGGCCAGGCAATAACCAAGGCTGGTACACTAAAACCAAGATTTCAAAGAAAAAAACAACAACTTTTGTCTAATATGAATCTTCATTTGGTGATCTGAAACAACATTCAAGTGTGACACACACACACACACAAAAAGCTAAACCAAGATCGAACGTTTCCTAATATGCATTCTAAAATGGTCAAAAAACTTTGTTAAAAACTTTGTTTTGTCTGACCTAAAACTCAACAAGAAGCTTGGAAGCAAAAGTGTCCTCCACAAGAGCAGCGCAAGCATCCCAGAGTGACCCCTAAAGTCCCAACTGTTGTCCTTTGAACTGAATTGCAGCTTCTTTTATGGGGTTTTTTTTCATTGTACCTCTGTGTCCCGACATCCTGTACAAGTCTCGCCAAAACAAAGGCAACAATGCTCTGCTGCTGCTATTCCACCTCCGCCTTCCACGTGTAACAAATACTTCCCCCGGCGGACTCTCCCCCCGGTGAACACAATCAAATAAACAATACGGCTGCTTTTACTGAAAACCAGAGTGCCTATTAGAGAGAGCAAACGACCTGATTGTTGATTGTGTTAGCATGTCTGAGTGCCTCGCTAAATTGCCCACAAGGGTTGAACGCAGGAGAGAGAGAGGGATGAGGAGGAGGAGGGAGTTGGAGCGACTTAAAAAAAACAAGAGAAAAGCACACAAAAAAAAGAAAACGAAAAAACTCTTGACTTCTTGATGAGAGGGAATAAAAATAAGAGCTCGTTTTGAGACATGGAAATAGATTAGCCGGAGTTCTGGGGTTGGGGTGTGATTACACAGCTATTGTTGTTTTTGGAATATATCATATCGCAGCGTCTCCTGCAGCCTCGGCTAAATAAATCTGTGGTAATCCCCCCGGTGAGCCCCCACGGCTCCGTGAGCTCCTACTTAACCAGGCTAATTAAAACTCTTCCTTGTCTTGCTCTGCACAAATTTACATGCCAGCTTCTGCGCACTAAGTGTGTGTGTGTGTGTGTGTGTGTGTGTGTGTGTGTGTGTGTGTGTGTGTGTGTGTGTGTGTGTGTGTGTGTGTGGTGTGGGCGCTCTTTATAAACAGAAATTCAACAAAAACAATGTGAAAATTTGCTCGGTATGGGTCCTTTTTTTGATGACCCACTTTATCGCACGAGACACGTGAGGAAAACTAAAAAAGACGTGACTTATAGGACTCGGCTATCCGCGCCACTATTACGGTCTCTGGCCTAATTATGAAAGGCAATTAGTACTGCTTACATGGCAAAGAACGACGGAGAGATGGAGAGATGGAGAGAGGCATGTTTTTTTTTCCAGTGTTTTTTTTTTCTCATACTGCAACTGCAACACTTCTATATTTGCATCCTGAAAATTAGACGGCAGGGGAAGCGTTTTGGGGGGGTTTCCTGGGAAATAAAGCAACCTCACGTGGGAGCGCTTGTCACTTAATCATCTGGATTTGTTCAAGGTGACATGGAGATGCACTTGGGAGCGTACAGTCCAATGTCTCCTCTGGGTAGGAGGGACCTAATGAATGGATGTGTCCTCGGGCGACACGAGGATTCCACTCTTTGTGGCACGAAAAGATGGATGAGGAATTTTATGGCATCCCCCCCCCCCCCCGTTTATTGCATTAAATAGAGCAGAGGGAGATGAGGGCGACGCGGAAATACGGATGAAGACGCGCGGTCAAGGTTGGGATTAAGTTTTAAACCCATTCAGTTGAGCGGGAAAACTTGTACGTCTTTCATTTTGGAACAGCAGTGGCAGCAATAACAGCTTTACGGAGAGTTTATCGATCGTTATTTTTGGGGAAACAAAATATAAAAAGATTAAACGGTTTCAAAAGGCAGCCTGTGTTGTCGAAAGATTACATATAACTTTTTATCTCGGCGCCGGTTTGCTAGCTAAAAGGACGGAGCGACTCGACGAAACTGCGCGTGCGCTGGAGGTCGTGACCTGATGAAATAGGAAAAAATGCCACAAACAAACAGAACTGAAGGGACAAATGGGGTTTTAAAATTTCCCCCCTTTTATCTGTTGCGACGCTTAAGCATAACTGAGCTAAAAATGAATTTTAAATGAAATATTTCTGCGGCGTTAATTGGACGAAAAGAACCCGGCGCACCAGCAGAAGAAGCGCCTCGCTTCATAAATGTCACAAATGTCCGGGAAGGTCTCCGTTTCTCGTCGGTGCTTCAATTTAAACCTCAGCAGAGCGCGACCACAAAAGAGCCACGTTGACACCGAAACACACGTGACAATGATTAGAGATGATCCATCGGGATGCAATGTAGAGTCGCTTCCTTTTTGCTCTTTTGATCCTTGGTGGTCTGAAGGCAGCAACACACAGAGACGTGCTACTCTTGTGTAAACGAGGAGAATATGACAGAATATAGTTAGTTAGGACATTGTTTTTTTTCATCTTTTGGACAAAATACCAAAAAATAATCAGATGTAGCTCCCCTTTGTTGAAAGACAGAAGAAACATGACAGTCTTGCGTTATTAGAGCCTCAGCATCCGGCTCCTCGAAATGACACAGCAGTTGCTGTATTTCACCAGAGCTCCATGTTTGATTGGAACAGTCTGAGATCAACTCTGCCTGCCATCCATCACAGCTTCTCACCTGGGTTCAGGAAGGATTTCAGCAAATGAGGGGAGGGGGTGGAGGGGGGGGGGAGTGAAAGTGCTTGGCAAGGAAAGAGCAATTTGATGTTTACCCAAAAGAGTGCGTGTGGATTTTGCAGGGTTTTTCTGAGTCGACTTGAATCAATGGGGCTTTGCAGAGTGGTCAGGGAAGGGTTAAGGGCCAAGGTGTGTGTGTGTGTGTGTGTGTGTGTGTGTGTGTGTGTGTGTGTGTGTGTGTGTGTGTGTGTGTGTGTGTGT
>CAEGAF010113839.1:0-12410 GCA_903067075.1 Micropoecilia bifurca
TATATATAAACGGCTAATTAATAATATTCAAATGGAAAGTTGGTTAATAAAGTGAAATGAACGGTTTAAAAATGTCTGATAACTTTCTAGTCAATCTTCCCTGTATATTTAAAAAGATATTTGCAAAAAGCTTACCGTTATGCATTAACCACAAGATACACAATGAAAACATGATGAAAATGACTAAATCAAGGATAAGGAATAGTTATTACTAAGAATGAAAAACTTAAAGTGAAAGAAACCAATCAAGTATGGTAGATGAGGAAGCTCTTGAGATTTATGTATATCTTATGAAGAAAAAAACAAAATAAATAAATACTATTTATAAAAATACTAATGTTAAAACCATATCTAGAAAATGTATCGAAAACCTAGTTCATTTTAGAAACTATCTTAAACCCTTGATGTTGCGGTACAGACTAAAGGAGACATGAGTTGATTTAAACTCAGAATTCAGTTGGAAATCCAGAAGTTCCCCCACCGACCCAGTCTCCCTGTCCAACATGGCTGCCACATGTACACATTGCAATGGAAGTTACAGTAATATAATTTTATTTGCGCATTCGGACTGCTTGCATCTCTCTAAGTTAGTCGTAAAAATAGTGCCGCAGCGTCACTTTGCAAACACATTCTTCTTTAAAACAGGAAAATCGTAACAAGTATCCACAGTTAAGCTGAAGACATAATGAGATCTTAACCTCCATTAAATGGCTACGGGAGCCAGTGTAGGACATTATTTCATTGACCACCTGCAGTAGCAGCTCAGCAAACCTCACTCAGTTTCAACTCTACCACTCACAAACTTATGCTTTGCTGTTTTGTACCCCAATAGCAGTCATAAAAATACATATTAAAGCAATATGTCCTCTTTAAATGAGAAAGGAAGAGGAAGAACAAGGACCAGCAGAAAAATGAGACAAAGAAGTGACGTGACTGACCAGGAGAGGAAGGATTTCTTTTGGCTTCCTGTGCTCCAGTGAAACTCCATTCACCTCCTTCAGCTCATCACCTTCATGAATCAGGCCTTAAAGACACATTACATCATTATTATTATTATTACACATTTGAAATATGACTCATTACTGAACTCAAACATTTTCCAGCAAAATGCTCAGGTTTTCCGTCTGTTCAGAAGAAGAGCTGCAGTCTTCTGGAGTTCCCGAATTCGTATGCGCTGCAGAGTAACGGCAAGCTTTCCCTGTCACGTGTGGTGCTGCGGGCTGCCAGTCAGCTGGCTCCAAGAAGTCTGCTGCATGTTTCCCTCGCTTATAAGAAGAGCAACATTGCTGAAAAATTGGTTTGGTTGCAAAAGTGCCAGACCTGCCGTCACATTTGTAGGCAACAAATTACATTAATTCAAGATTTCCAAATCTGCAACTTATAGAAGAGCTTCAGATTCCACAAAATGTATGTTTTTGTGGGGGGGATTTATGTTTTCGCATCCACCTGAATAAAGTGTAGTTGCGCCACTGATAAGCAGGATTGCTATTTGTTTTTGTGCGTAAGCCGCTTCGTCGTGAAACTGTCCTCACCGTCTCCAGTCAGAGGCTTCTTCAAATTGGACGCGGTACAGACTTCTACAGGAGACCTTTGAAACATCTTGAATTAATATGAGTTTCAGGAAACATTTCATGCCCCCTTCGGAATCAGTGAAGTGTTTTTGAACTTGCATTCTTACGACTCTAGCGGTCTGCTTACCGCTCTTATCGGCTGAGCCTCCTCTCATGATCCTGGCGACGACGATGGCTCCCGTGGATTTGTCCTTCTTAATTGTTGCTCCCTTCATTCACACAAAAAAAGAACCAACAAACAGATACAGAGTGAGTACAGTATGTTATCTAACATACTGGATCTATCGCAGAAACGCTTTGAGCTCTGCTCATATATTTTGTTTGATTAAAAAAATAAATTTTAAAAATTATTTAGACGCCTTTATGTTCCACACACGGAGTCGCACAAAAGCGACTTTATTTACAACAGATGTTATTGATGCGGCGATGCAAGAATGGAAACAGCATCTGATGCAATGGGTGGGCTGGCTGGCCGGCCGGCAGGCTGGCTGCAATCGGCTTTTGCTCGGGTGAAACCTTGTTGTCTGGAAAATGGGAACATGTTGGATCGATCAGCGGGACGAAGTCAGAGGAAGGTCAGCCCTCTCTTCCAGGCTAGCGTCGGAACCATCGCAAAAATGTTCACAGTTATCCGTCCAAAAGTCTCTCGAACGCGGCAACGGCAGCAAAAATGCGTATTTGATAGATGAGTCACAGAGAGCTTTTTTGTGTCTTTTCTTTTTTTTTTTTTTGCTGCTATTCCAGAGATGTTAATGGAAGTTTATCTTCTGGTTTGCAATATATCTACAAAACCTGGCAACCTGCATATTTGCATATTCACTAAATCTTTTATTGATTTTCTACATTTTAAATGTATTTCTGAAAATTTCTTATGTTGAGTCAAAACTGAAATATGTTTATGTGTATTTGATGGAAAACCTGTCCCAGTTGCAAGCTAAAAAATATTAATCCAGAGTTGGGGTTAGGGTTCTTTTTTTTTCTTCACTAAAACGACAAATTTCGAGGTTTTGTGGCATTGCTGAACATCTGCCGCTCTCGAATCCTCGCAGGATGTTTTTCTTCTCCCTGCCCCCTTTTCTCCTTTACTGAATCCAGGAAACCTTTTTTTTAAAATTAAGAGACAATGACATGGAATAAGTAATAAATCAGAACATTTGAGCAGCATCAGGAAAATGGCCCATGAGTAAAGGCCTCCAAGCTAATCAATGCGCACAAGAAACAGAAACATAAATTAACCCAGGCCTTCTAAATCTGCAGTGCTGCTTTAATGACTCAATTATGATGTCAGTGTTTGCATTATTTCACTTTAGAATAAACAGAATAGCTGGAGCCACGTGTGCCGTGTGTCACAGTGATATGTAGCAAAAAGAGCTGTGGAAAGAAAAAAAAACAAAACTTGGATTAAGAACGAAGTTAAAAGTTTAAACACAAAAGCAGCACAGGCTGCTGTGGGAGTCCTATAGGTTCCATATGTCTCAAATTCTGCGATGTGGCTGGATAACTTTAAGAAGCTGAAGCTTTTTGGTGCAGCTGCATTAAATGCCAGAACATCAATAATATAAGAAATGAATAATTATTACATTTTTAATATTAAAGTAAAAAAATGTATTACTTGTTAAGGTGTTTCATGTGAAATGAATTAAAATGAGAAGTTTTTATATCTTAAAACTATATGAAATTGTGTAGGTTTTTACTTATCTGTTTATTTCGTGGTTCCTGTGCTGCAGAGCGTAGCGAGAAAAACAA
Organism: Micropoecilia bifurca; assembly: GCA_903067075.1. NCBI lineage: Eukaryota > Metazoa > Chordata > Actinopteri > Cyprinodontiformes > Poeciliidae > Micropoecilia > Micropoecilia bifurca. The sequence goes on from CAEGAF010113839.1 coordinate 3,318, forward strand.
CTGTAGCTCATTGAATACACCGTATTTATAGTTAAGGTTTGGCTAACAAAATGCTAATTCATTATAAATCATGATTACATTAACTTATAATTGATTATAATACTTAATTTCCCTGCTAATTACTCTTGTAGACCTCCAAAGCCTACAGTGTTTCTGATCATTTATGATTATTCCATCTGCATTTTTGTGACACCTAGCGGTGACTTTGGCAACTGCAACCAATTCACTTTATTGTCCTCCCGACTCGAGTCTCTCATCTTGCAGCCATGCAAGAAAAACAGTACAATTCAAGTGAACGGTATATTATCATTAATCTTAAACAGAAATCTAAGCAATTCAAATTATATCCTGATTAAATTATAAACGTTTTTTCATTTCTGTGTGGGTTTTTTCTTAGCAATAGGTTTAGAAATAAATGAGAACTCTATGTAAACATTTGCACTGTAAAACAATAAAATGAAGTGAGAAGTCCAAGCTTTTGTTGATGGTCTGATTGCAGATTGCCTGCCACTCAAATACTGACCAGAGGCTCTTTGGTTTTCACAAGGCTCACAATTTTCACTGACTCTTCATCTTCCTCCATTGCATCATCAGGTAGGGGCGGCAGAGCAGGTTCAAAGTCTCTCTTGGCTACAGAGTCATGGGTACGCAGAAGACTCTGGAAAAGAACAACAACAAAAAAAAAGACTGTAAATGTGTTCAAGGCTTCCTTCACTCTGACTTTTGTCCTGTCGTTTTTTGACACTAATTGCCCAGGGCAATTAGTGTCAAAGCAATACCCAAGCAATTGTCGCCTGAAACTCCAAACTCCAAGACGGTACTCTGGCAAAACAAGACAGAAGTCACACTTGTTAGGTTTAGTGGCCAAATGTGGTAAAGTGTGTGAGTCAGAAAAAAACAATTCACACATCAGATGGCACCTTCCAGTAGGAGAGAGACCCACAACATTACATCCAGAGCTACAATGGAAAAGCTTAGATCAGACCATGTTCACACATTAGAATAACCCTGTCAAACTGCAGACTTAAATCCAGTGAAGAATGTGTTGCGAGACTTGAAAAACAATGTTCACATGTTAAGTCTGGAGGTATTTTGCAATAAAGAATTGCTAAGAAACTTGTTCCTTGCAAAGTTTGTTCAGATAAGACCCAAAAGACCTGCATCCAGAGTTTCTGCAGGTTTCACTGACTAAAGTTTAGGACTTTTTTTAATGAATGTAATTTAGACCTAGTAAGACTATCGCTTCACATCCTCATTTAAAATCCTCTAAACTTCTGACTTCAGAGTTTGTGTTCATTGCTACTAGTTCATTGCAATTAATGTACAGATTGGAAACAGGAATGAGTTAGTGGCGAAGACCATCTGCCAATAAATTGTTAAAGTTTGATAACCTATCTGTCATGGGTTAGAAAACTTAAATTTTATAAATTTAAGCTAGTCAGCTTAAATTTTATACATTTAAGATGACTAGCTAGCTAACTAGAAAGGGTATATTAGCAGCTAGCGTTTTTCTCCTCAAAATACATGCATGGTGCAGTGGCGCAACTATACATTTTTCAGGTGGATGCGAAAACATAAATCGGCCAGTATTCCCCCGAGGCGACCATACCTGAAGGGTAAAACTCACTACCTTTACCTCGTTATGTGCGCGAGGTGAAGGAGCGAAAGGCGCTGGAGTGTTTGGGAAAACATCATAGGCGCGTCGCCCCCTCCAGACGGAGTTTTGGCGCCCCCTCTGGTGCTGCGCCCCTATGCGTTGCATACCCTGCATACCCACCTTTTGCGCCACTGGCATGGTGCCATAAGTAACAGGAGTGAACCACTGTCAAAGACGAATGTCATCCAGCCCATTGTCAATAAATGTAATATTCTGTAACCCATGACCAATCCAAAGACGCTAGCTAGCTGGCTAGCTCGAAGGGGTATATTAGCAGTTAGGTTCTTTTTTCCCGTACAAAATGGGCGTAGCATCATGCAGGGTTGGCAACAGGCAGTGGCCAAGACCAACATCGCCAGACAACTAGATAACATCTCAGCCTTGTTTGCCAAGAGTCCTAGAATGAAAGATAACTGCATTCACCTCAAAAATAAAACATACAATATGTGTAAATAGTTCTGCCGTGAGTAATTTTAAGACCTATGATTAACCTATTTAAGACTTCCATTTTTAATTAACTTAAAACATTCTAAGACCTTAATTTAAATTAAATTAATTAATTAAAGACTTTTTAAGGATGTGCAGACATCCTGTCCATCTGCAGCAAAACACATTCATTCAACGGGGCCATGCATTTACAATATGCAGTACTTTGTAGGAGTCTATGAGACCAAATTCCTATAAACATTTGCTTTTGCGAGACGGTAACAACCGCTGTTTTGCTGGCGGAAAAACATTATTCAGAAAAGCCGTTAATCTTTCACTGCGATCGAGGATTAAAAAGTGGAGATTTACCGTAACGAGGAGGAATGTGAATATGGGAAACATCTGCTCGTCAACTTCATTTTTACCAGTCAGACATATCCATCTGTCAGTAACTCACCAAAGTCCATCAGCACTTGCTCTGTTCAGAAGCTGCCAGGGCGTGAGCAATTCGGCTCTGGCTACTTTCATAAGGTGTTTTTCTTTTTCTTTTCTTTTTAAGGAAACAAATATTCATTTACAAGATATTATATCCAGCATCGCTCATAAGTATGTGTGAGCTCCAGCGCTCCGGCCAAGAACATTAGGGCTGTTTAAACAAACTTTAGCTTACCGGCTGGCTTTGACTCCTCATAAATTACAAAGAAGAAGAAAAAACACTCACACAATTTTTGGCAACACATTATAAATGAAAATACATTCTGTGTGCATTTATGAACGTATGAGTGCATCTGAGACACGGCTGTCAGCAGATTCGACATAGGAAAACATTCACCGGAGCAGTCTGGGCATCTCCGGGTCCGCTGTAATGAACATAGTTTGGGAGAACATTAGCTTCGGTGCCAGTGTGGGGAATAGATGTCAGCACCTCCCGGGGCGGCGGGGATGTGGTGAAAATCAATTTGAATACGTTTTACTTACTGCTGCGTGTGACTCATGTTTGAGTTTATTGTAGGAAACAGAATGCTGTCGGTCATTATAGCTCATGTGTTCAGTCACTCTAGCCGATTGACTCAAATGAATTTTCATGTTAGCATGAAAATTGAACATTTATTATTATTATTTATAGGTTCAATGTCAAGGTAGTGTGCAATGAAAATACCTCCGCTTCTAACAGCGATAGTTGCGGCGAACATGCTTATTTCACTGTCACTCCTTTAAATGTGAACCGCAAAAGCGGATTAAAGTGAGAAAGAAAATGTCCGTGACAGTTTGTGTTTTAGTAATTACTAGGTTTACCGCTACAGTAACGTAAACTGTCATTTGAGTCTGATTAGACAAGCCATTAAAATATCAAGCAGATGATGAGTGACAATGAACTTTGTGTCACGAAGCCAAGCTATTCTGGAAACTTTGGGTCATACCGTTGACACTGATATTTCTGGGTTTTTATTGCACTTTAATGTTTCTGGTAATTTTTCAATGGTGATTTCATTTATTTAAGAAAAGAAGCTGATTACAGACCAAATCATGGCTAGACCTGAAGATTTTTTTCTAAAGAAAAAAAAGACAACATGATGTGGGTTAAAAGCAGCACATCTTGCCTCTGAACTACAGAATATCAAAAACAGATGGGAAACGGGTTACACAGCCACTTTTAAGACTTTGGGACTCCACTGAACCACAGTGAGTGCCATTATCCACAAAGGCAATAAAGGTGAACCCTCCCAGGAGTGGCTGGTCTACCAAAATTACTCCAAGAGGGCACTGACACCTAAAACAAGGAGGCTCAAAAGGAACTAAGAAAATTGAACAGCAGAAAAATTATCCAAACCACGTCAGCAAATTCACCTGTCTTTTTTCACAAAGGGGAAAAAAATGTTTTGATTGGCCTAGTCAAAGTATGATCAATCAAGATGATGCTGAACAGGCTTTCCATGCTTGAAAATCAAACTCCAATGTGTCTGAATTAAAACATTAAAAATTACACTCATGGAATCAAGGTGTTAATGTAAACCAAAATGTGTCACAAGATCTTTGAAATGGAGTCATCAAACGCTGGATGTTTCTGACCTACTATGTGTTTATCATACCCACCAGGCAGATAATAAACATTTTAATTTACTTTGCTATATTCAACTCATCGTCCACAATATGGAAATTGTGTTATATATCAACAAGGAAGTCTTTTACAGTTTTATTTTTGGCTTCATTCGGGGTGAAAATCTGTCAGACTTGATAAGAGTCCAGTGGCTCAAACTGGCAATGCAGAGCCAAAAATGACTCAAAATAGAGAATTATACAACATGTTCAAATCATACAATGCCAAAAAATAAAAATCTACTTGCGATCTGATTGTCTTGGTTAGAAGAAATTATGTTGTGTTTCCTACTCTGGGTTCAAAGTTGGAACATTACAACAGCACTCAATCTGCTCCAGCCCTAAATCCACCGAGCTCCTGCACCACTCCACTTACACCTTTCACTGTACAGAAGCATGATGTTGGTTCACTGCTCCTGGCAATGATCCAAAAAAGGCTACTGATCCAGACGGAGTACCTAGCAAAGTGCTCAGAACATGTGCATATCAACTTGCTCCCATCTTTACTAGAATCTTCAAACTCTCTCTGGCCCAAACAGTTATACCGTCCTGCCTAAATTATTGTCCCAGTACCAAAGAAGTCTCCAATCAACAGCATAAATGATTACCGCCCTGTGGCCCTCACTCCAAATCATGAAGTGCTTCAAGAGACTGGTTCTCCAGCACATCAAAAACTACCTATCTCCTGACTTCGACCGGTATCAGTTTGCATATCGAACAAACAGATCCACAGAGGACGCCATAGCCTTAGCTCTCCATTTTCCACTGAACCACCTGAGCAACAGGAGAGCTATGTCCGAATGCTCTCTGTGGATTACAGCTCAGTCTTTAATACTAGAATTCCGGATATTCTCCAAACCAAACTGGTCACCCTTGATCTCCCCCCTCTTACATGCACCTGGATCAAAGACTTCCTCACCAATCGGTCCCAGACTGTGAGACTTGCCCCACACCTCTCCTCTACTCGTATGCTGAGCACCGGCTCGCCATAGGGCTATGTGCTGAGGCCCCTGCTGTACTGCCTCTACACCCATGACTGCAGTCTGACCCACAATAATAACCTCATCATCAAATTTGCTGATGACACTACAGTAGTGGGACTCATCTTAAAAGGAGATGAAACAGCCTACAGACAGGAGATTCTGAAACTGACAGCCTGGTGTTCAGCGAACAATCTTGTTCTGAACACCAAGAAAACCAAAGAGATCATTGTCAATTTCAGGAAGCACTTCATTGACCCAGCCCCCCTTTACATCAATGGCGAGTATGTAGAGAGGGTCCACTCATTCCGGTTCCTTGGCATCCTCATCACAGCTGGCATCGACTGGAAAGAGAGCATCACAACGATCACCATAAAGGCTCAGCTGCGCCTCCTGAGGTTGCTTGGAAAGCACAATCTGGACCCCAAACTGCTGCTGACCTTCTACCACTCATCTAATGAGAGCTTGCTGACATACTGTATCACAGTATGGTACAGCAGCTACACTGTGGCAGACAGGGAGAGGCTTCAGAAGGTCCTCCATGCTGGGCATTTACACCTCATGGTGCCTCAACAGAGCAAAAAACATTATGAAGAATAACTCCCACCCTGGCTACAAACTGTTTGACCTGCTGCCTTCTGGGAAGCGCTACAGGTGCTTTAGGATAAGGACAAACAAATGCAAAAACAGTTTCTTCCCAAAAGCTGTAACAATCCTAAATTCACACATGCACTGACTTATTCTCGCAACAAAACCTTTTTAAATACATTTCCAACTAATTTATACAAAGTATTCATTGAATGAAATTAGCTAAATGGTAGCCTGACCCATCTTTAAGAATGTCCTCGTCTGACATCAAAAATAAAAGGGGAAGGTTTAAGACGTAAAATGTTACCAACTTCGTAATAACCTTTTTGAATTTATTCTAACATGTTAACATTTCTCCCTAAACCAGGATTGATTGATCAGCCTGGTCAGTATTAGGACATATTTAACTGGGTGCAAATATTCCTTCATTACAACCTTTTTCTCTTTTTTTTGGCATCACTTGGAACCTAAACTATGCAAAACAATTTCTTTTATGTATTTTCATGACATCACATCTTTTACGTCTTTTCCTTCGGTGGACAATGTGTGATTTGACTGGGCTGAAGACTTGTAAATGTTTGAGGCCACACAGACTTTTTAAAAACTAAATGCATCAGCATGGAAAGAAATAGTTTTTCACCTTAAAGTGAGGTTTGGAAATAAGTGTAAGCAGTTCTTTGACTTCATCTCTCCATCCGTGGTACAGCAGCTCTTCTGCCAACTGAAACAAAAAAGGAAGAAAAAAAAAGTGGCATAAACTTGTTAAGATTTATTTCAAACCAGTGTAGAGAGGCATAGGAACGAGACGCAGTTAAAAGAGTGTGTCGAATAAATCACGCACAGCGAGTTTCTTTCGCTCTTTCCAATAAGCTGCTGTAGTTTTTAGCGCGGTCGTTTTTGAACAAACACGTTGTGCTGATCTTGTGAAGCTCGTTACTGCGATGCCTTCTCGGCGATCTCCGGAGTCACAACGCACACGGAGGTCATTAGTTTCCACCGAGAGCAAATACAAGTCTGTGTGAGAGGAAGCAGAACTAGCTTGGCCCCTCCGAAACGGCCCTTTCTGACTTAAGCCAGTCGCAGAGCGGCTGTCAAACCAAATCAACAGCAACGTGACGAAAAGAAAAGAGACAAATGCAGAGGAGATCAAATGGAAAGATGGCAGAAAATGCTACACATGCGGTCCAATAGTGAGGACAGCGGAGAGCTAATATGAAACTAAATAGGGGTGGGGGAGATAGCGAAGATAGTGTGGAGAGTAAAAAAAAAAAGAAGATTCATACCTCTTGAGGTTTTTAACTTTTTCGCCACATCACAATAACGCACTGAATTGGATGTTAAAAAGCGTGGCGCCGTATCAAGGCCATTGAAATCAGAATGAAAAATGAAGAGTAAATCTCCGCCATAAATCTTGGAAATTTTGAGATTAAACTAAAAAAGAAAAAGTGGAAGTTTCCTAGTCTGAAAAGTTAAAAATTTCCTAGAAAAAAACGAAGAATTTTTCTAAGTTTCATGACAAAATATTTCTGCTATGACATATTAGAAACCTTCGTAGACAGAGGAAAAAAGGAGCAAATTTTAAAAAAACTCAGAAATTTTTCGATTAATCGGAATTGTTTTTAGAAAAAGACAGAATATTTCTACGTTTCAAAAGTTGAAAATTTTCAACTTCTGCTGTAACACTGATAAAAAGATTTTTAAAGGGTTAGTAGAGGAGCCATGTTGTGATGACTTCCTGAAGGTGGGGTTTCAGACCGAGCAGGAGCTTCTTAAAGACACAGAGAGCCAATTTCAAGGTGTTAAATTACAATTTCTCTTTCATCACATTTGTTATAGACAACATTTTTTAATGACAACTGAAGGTAACATCATTAAAATGTCTCTAACATGGCTCTAAAATGCCAATCAGGGAGTATTTTTCCTGGTAAATGCAACATGCTGCCCATATAAGGCATAATTGTAATCACAAATGCACATTTTTGGAATAAATGGGATGAATTTCAACAACACATGACATTTCTTAAAACAGTTTTTTGATCTCTAGGTTTTAAAATATGAGTTGGGAAGAGTTACATAATTTTCCACAGAAAATAATGTACCTCCCCCCCATTTTTTTTTTTTTTACAAAGGTTCACATTTTTCTTGATTGTAAAATCCAAAAATAGAAGGGGAAAAAAAGGATGATTCTGTAAGAATGACAACAACATTATATCAGCTCTTTGTTTTTCCAAAAGGCCACATAAATTTTACGGCTTGAAAGCAAGTTTTATTTCACCTGACTGTGGATAAAATTGGCTCTGTGGGTTGTGAAGGTTGTTTTAAAGTCTGGAGGGCCACATGAAAATCTGTGGTGGGCCGGATTTGGCCCCCGGGCCTCGAGTTTGACAAGTGTGCGATGGCAGATTTCTTGATTGCTGGCGGTTTAAGTTCACCAACGGGGAAATTTGGACGCTGGAGATGAATGATGACCAAAAAGTCAGTTCAATAGACAGATTAACAACAAAATACTGAAAGGAGATAGAAAATAAAATAATAATAATATTAATAATATTTTTTTTAAAAATCACCACATGTCGTTTTGCTTTTCACTAGGGAAAAGTGTTTTGTAACTTTATCTTTAAATCTAAAATCTTACGTTCCAACTGCCGACTACATATCTTAGGCAGCCCATCCTTCACTCCCCCATGCAGCTTCTATCCTAGATCGTAACACTCAGAAGTTCCCCCCTTTATCTCTCGACCAGCCTTTCCAAGTGCGAATTACGGAAATCATTCGGGGCAAATATGCGAAGAAAACAAATTCCAGTCGCACGTGTGTCTGACGGTGTTAAGTCTTTTCTATAACAGAGGAGAGAAAAACGTCTCGTTTCTCTCGGTTGTCAAACTGTCACCCGCAGCGGCTCGTCTGTCTGCTAAAGATGTTAGCAGTGAGTCACACACTTGCGAGGCCAGACCCGCCGCGTGGTCCTGGACGGGAACCGGCCTCCGCTTCTCGAAGCGCTTCAGCCGTTCGTGAATCTGTCAAGATTGGAGAGAGAGAGAGAAAGAAAGAGGGAGAAAAAACGAGAAGAATGGGTTTCACTCCGGCAGCCTAGAAAGATTACAACTTAAGCTTTTAGTATTCTGGTTCGCTACTGGCAGGGAAAGTGCTGGTGATATTTCACTTTAGTTTTCCGTCGTCTATTTTTCGCCTTAGAAAAAGCGCAGTCCAAGTGTGTGTATGTCTGTGTGTGTGTGTGTGTGTGTGTGTGTGTGTGTGTGTGTGTGTGTGTGTGTGTGTGTGTGTGAGGAGTGTTTAACTAAAACAACAGGTGGCACTGTATCTCAAACAGAAAGCTGTGCTGGA
>CAEGAF010113863.1:0-52757 GCA_903067075.1 Micropoecilia bifurca
AAAGCGAAGCGCTGCTGATTTTACATGTCGCCATATCTTATGATTTATGCAGCTATTATCGATTAGATAGACATCTTGTCCTGCTCAGAGGAAACCACTGCGCATGTCTGGAGCTCCGCGTACGAGTAAAGGTGGAGGGAGTGTGGTAGAAAACAAAAAAAAAAGTGTGGTAGAAAACAAAAAAGCTTTAATCTTGAGAAACTGATTTTTTGTACCAGATGCATACTCATATGTGAACATACAATCGTGTCTCTTTGTATAACTCATATTTTTTAGTATTATTATTTTCATATTAATTTGTGATGCGCAGACTTCTGTATGTATACACACCCAATTAGCAGAGCTAGCAAATTTACCTTTGTTAATTTTTAAAATGACAAACACATTGCAAGAGGAGCACGGCTTAATAACAAACAGACACAAAAGTCGGGCTCACAACAACTAGCTAGAAGACAAAGTGCACCACACAGAGCTGAAAATATGACAGTATAGTTGTCACATTTGCAAGGCGGCGCATCTCTCAGAGGAGGTTACTGTCATGTTAATGGAACTCAGTTTTGTTTCTCAGCATGTATTCCCCTTCTCATTTCTGTTCCTTCCCTTTATCTCTCTTGCTGAATCCACTGTGCAATCAGATATGCAATTGTTTGGGTTCCGTTTGACAAAAATATGTTTCTAAAGCAGGCAGCAGGTGAGGAACAATCCCATGAAAATTAAACCGTTGTATTTTAATTGCTTCACTTCTACTTTAGTGTCTGCAATTTGGCTCAGCACTCCCTTTAAATTAGATACCCTCGTTCTTATTATGTTGTTCTAATGGTGGACACGAAAATTAGACTGATGTCCTCTGACCCTCTTTTTTTCTGCCCTTTCCACGCTTTGACTAATTCATCATATTAACTCTGATTTACCATGATATTAAATGCTTACTGTCTGTTTCTTTTTTGTGTGTGGACATAGTGAAATTGCAGCTGAGACAGATCCACAGTGTCTTGTTAGTTCAAATTCTGTGAGATCATCTATTTTGAACTTTATGTTGTGTTGTTCTCTCATATTGTCCAGTGGGCCTGGTTAATGTATAGCCTGCAGAAAAATCAATAAGTGCCTTGGGAAGGCCTGCAGGAAGAAATGTTGCTATCTTGGGAGAGTGAGAATGAAAAATCCTTGGCTCGGTAGTGGAAGGTCACTTACAATGTTAATATTAGTTGTTCGATACTGAAATTGTTATATTTTATACAGCATGTTTTCAAGAGCAGGTTAGATAACGGATAAAGCTCTGCACTTGAAGGTGAAGGAAATTGATTGTAGCTCATGCATTTTTGACATCTGGTTTGAATTTAGTTTAGGTGTTTTTAAGCAAGTAAGTACTACAGAGCTTTAAAGTCCAGACTACATTACTTTCTACTACATAAGGTTTTCACAATATTTTGCGTGAAAGCACCACATTTTTACTTTATTATCAGCCTGACCATTGCCTTCCTGTGCTGTTCTACTCAAAAAAAATTCTTACAGCAAAATCCGGGCTTTCTCTTGTGACTTGGATTGTCGGATAGATTTTCTACAGGGCAACCCTTAAATCAGAACATTTAACATGATCTGCAAGAATTTGCTTAAAAAAAACAGGTATCATTCTTTTTTTGCCACTCGGCTCCTAATATATCAACACCAGTATGACGAGTCGGTTAATTAGAATGCATTTGATTTGCATAATAATGCCTCAAAGCCATTCCTAGCTTTTGACAAGTGAAGTTTTAAAACATTCTTCTCTCGTTTAGAACCGTTCGTCCCATGGAAGATCGCAGCAAAGCTGGTAACCATCTCCAGAGGGTTTTGAGTGAGAGCAGAATTCACCCTGCTCAGGTTATCAGTCCTCCCCTCGCCCGAGATGTTTATCTCTTCTAGAGTAACCATTGGCCTTTTGGCTGCTTATCTGATTATTGCTCTCATTTGCCATAAGGACAGCTACGTCTCTGTAATCATTTTTCTGATTACTCAACACATATCTGGGATATTGTTCTAAAACTTAACCCTGCTTTAAACCTCTCCATAACGTTCTGTGGTGTTCCTTGCTCTTTGTGATGCTGTTAGTTGATTAATGATCTTTAACAAACGTCCGAGGCCTTCAAAGGAAATCTGCATTTTTGATTCAATATATTTTTAAATCAGTGGTGAGGCTAAAGGTGACTGAACATAAAAGCAAGCCACACTTTTCTTATTTTTATTTGTAAAACATGCATAGTTCTAGTTCCTCCTTCCAATTTTACACTAATTGGTGTTGGTCCTTTAAATAAAGTTGAGCTTTGGTTATAAAAATGGAAAAGTGTCTAAAGGGTGAGAATGATTTTACAAGACTGTGCATTTCACCTAGTAATTTAACCCTCCGTTTTCATTTGAAATTTGTCTCCATACACCTTTCATCTTTTCTGGACATCAGACCTCGTATTAAGCATCATTATCTATCTGTGTGCCATCAGAACCTTTGTGTGTGTCTCTCTCTCTGCGAGTAGCAGGTTACTGAAGGCCATAGACAGTGACAACATCAAGACATTGCTCTTCTCACAACTTAACTGACCTGAAAGTCCCAGGTGAGCGCTGCCAGATACAATAAAGTCGAGGACACCCCCAAGTGGGAGTTAGGCTGTCTGCCGATGGATTAGTAGCCGTGTTTACATAGTGGCTGATTAAGTCTGATGGAGCTGCTCAAGAATGATTTATTGATACCAGGGGACGCCAAGCTGTTCGTATCAGAAAGTGCGATGCTGAAGATACAGAGAGCCACGGGATCAGGACGAGTTAGGTGTGTCTGGAAATGTTGGAGAGAAATGAGACGAGAGATTGTAAAACAGCCAACCGGAGCGCGTCTGCATGTGGCTGCATGTTTAATGCGGCATACAGATGGTTGGTGCTGGAACGCCGAAGACGACCGCCTGTTGCTCCTGCAAAGCAGGCGACACGGGGGATCCAGAGACAAGGATGAGAAGCAGTCAACCCAGATCTGTCATAAATACAGTCTACGCCCCCAAATACTACATCCATCAGTCGGCGCACCTTTCAGGGCGCACAGAGCCGGAGAGCAATTGCAGGGGTGGATGAGTGAAGCGAAATAAAAAAGCAAACACCTTCATCCTGACGCTCTGATGTGTGACCTTATTGTGTGGAGCTGGTAACAGGCTTTTATAGAACATCATACAGAGAATCTGTGACAAGTGGTTGGTGTGATATGCATAGGCTCCAGATGAAAGTGGTGAGCAGTAAGAAGTTGACTTTTAAAGTTGCGTAGTTTGGGAACTTGAGTTTTGGAATGCTATGAAACTTTGAATTTGGAGTTTGGGAAAATTTGCTTGAGAGGTGAAATCAGTACGACGTAGGGCATTGGCATGAGATTAAAGACACATTTCCAAGATTTGATCCCAACAACAAAAAACGTCTTTAAAATGTGTTGTGGTTTGGTGGTCAGCTGCTGTTTTGGCCTCTTTGTCTTAGTGGCATCATATCTGCATCTTTGCTACAGCAAGGAGGAGCCTGGTAGCAGCAGCAACTTATCAACGATGTGCGGCCATTGAGCAGCTGCCTGGTTTGGTCACTGGAGAATCTGATCTGGACTAGTAACAACGGACTTTACCGGCTCATCATAGCAACACCGAGCTGGTGGCACCGCACACGATTTTATGTAACACACTTTGCAGTTCAACTTTGCTTTGTGCCTTGCCGTTGCACCGGCAGCAGAGATCCAACCAAGCAGCTGAAACAAACAATACATGACCTACATGCAAATCACTACAGTGTCATGATCTGGCCTCTCGGATGAAGACATCAGTTTGTGACATTCTCCCTCCTCCTTTACTGGGGGGTAAACAAGACCCAGCAAACAAGCTGAGAAGATCTGATCGACACTGAGATCTTTTGAATTCTGAAAATTGAGACTCGGCATGTAGAAAATGAATCATTTTAACAACAAACATCTCCATTATTAAAATGTCTAGTGATAGCCTTTAGGCTTGTTTCAATTGGATCACCTGCTGATGCTGCTGAGACTGTGTCTCATTAGTTGGACTATAATACACCACATTTCTATTTGGAAACACAGGGGAGAACTTTGGTACATGTAGCCATTGCTCTCCTGTTGATTGATTTAATAAGGGATTCTGATGTCGCTGATACCGCAGAACTTGCTAAACTGTGTATAAATCTGGTATCAAATGCATGGAGACAATTATTCATATATTATTCATATCTGCTTCACCCTAATCATGGCTGATAATATTTACCCCATTGGTGATTTTTCTGGAAAGGACAAAATTGACTTAAACAGGACATTAATGATATGGAAAATAACTGCAAGTATTTATTTTTGGTAACACTGTATATACCACCTGTACTTTCCTGGGACTTGAAGTCACTTTCCCACAACATATAGCAGGAATGTCCATAGTTTGTCCTGGGCCCATCTGCAGTTCCCAACCTGATTTTATGTGGCTCTTGACTGCAATTCAAGAATCTAGAATGCCAGCACAAGCAATTGATGCAAATGCAGATTTTTTTTTTTTCATTTCAAGAAATGCTGAATTGTAATAGACAAATTAAAATCTTCTTACGATGGGAATAATGTCAGGGAGAACAAAAAGTCTTCTCTTTCCTTTTATATTTTAATAACCACAATTTTTAGATTCTCTTTAATTCCAGCGTAAACAGGACATATATCCAGTGACCTTTAATGAAAAGCAGACTACAGCAAGCATTTTCAAAGAAAAGTGATCACTGATGATTTTTTCTTTTCATTTTTATTCAATCAAGTCCAAAAGAAAGCCTAGTTGCCTTTCTACTAATAAAGGAAAACATTCAAAATGTTCTTTTGGTTTTGGCCCAAAAATTGATTTACACGTTCCTTTCTCACATTGGGTGGAAACATTTTTTAATTAAGTCACAGCGTAACTTAACTTTTTTTTTCTTTTTTATATTCTTGGAGCATGCCACTATGTCTGAATTGATTAATTTGGCCCCTGTGACAAGAAATCTGGACACCACTGACCTCCAACGTATAAACTCCAAGTCCAAGTTGTAGTTAAAGTTTTCACTTTTCGACCTGGAGGTCAGATCTGCGGTTTGGGTCATTCTGCAGGGCACATGATTTCTGATCATCTCTACTGCAGCCCGACTGACACTAAACAAAATCATTCTTTTATTAAACAAGCACCAATATGGATCTCAAAAACAAAAGTTTTACATATTCTGTGTTTATTATAACACCTTCGTAAAAAAGTCACAGCTCTCATCTACTGCAGCACCCCGGGCTTTTTAGATGTTGTTACATGTTTCAGCTGGCCCTAGCACAAGCCTTCCTTTCTCACACACACACACACACACACACACACACACACACACACACACACACACACACACGCACACACATGCTCACACACCTTTTAGCAAATTAGACCGTTTAATTAGGAAAGGCTCATTTGTATCAAATCATTTACATGGTGCAGCCAGCCTTTGCCAGAATATTCTAATTGATTATTGTTGCCCGAGGAGCAGCTCCCATGTGTGAATGTTCATGTGTGTGTTTTTATAAATTAGTAGATTACTTCAAAGTTACGCTATGAGGGCAGGATTTTATTTTATTTTTATCTGTTTAGTGACTATGGTGATGCATTTACATCTAGCACACTAAAACCAGCTTAGTTTTAAAAAATAAGGTCTAATAAAACTGCAAAATCTAGTTAAAAGTGGCTTTCTCAAATTATTGATATAATTTAGGTATAAGCATGTGCATTTATTTTCATTTGTGGCAAATACATGCAGGGGAGACTGGTTGGGAGACCAAGCTTCACGGTTTTACATAAATTTGCTTCCATATAAATAGCTTTCCAGCAAACTGTTCTGCCGATCGACATTATTTATTCACTTTAGCAAACAAAGTTGCCTGATTTCACAGTTTGCTTTCATAGAGCTTCATTTAGAAGCATAACCATTCCCATTGTCGCCTAAAAACAGTTGCATTGAGCCAAGCCCATTAAGGGGAAAAAAGCAGGCCTACTTCCCCATTGAGACTTACAAATGACCCTTTGATGACAGTGCTCTTTGACCCGTTTTTTCTTTTTTTTTAACAAAGCTGCATGAACGAATGAGAGCCAGGCGCGTGGGGCTTTGAACGATACCGGATAAAGAACAGAGAAAAAAAGATGACAGATTATTAGTATTCATCCAGCGGCGCAATGAGCAGCCTTTCAGTGTCGCGTTCCTCCTTTTTTTCAGCAGCTGAACAACAAAGACTCATGGTAACAACCAAATTGTTACCATGACATCAAGCGTTGGCAAATGTTTTCACACGTCCACATGTTGTTCTTTGCATCATTGAAGCTTTTTATAGACATCATAATTACTGATGGAAGAAAAGGACAGTGAGAACTTTTTCTTGACCTTAACCAAAGGAGATTAAGTTTAATTCAAAACACCTACATCGTCTTCCAACTGCGTATTGAAGAAAAATATTTGTCTTGACATAGTTAACAAGCTAGATGGAATCCAAAATATTCAACAAGAACAACTTGAATCAAAAGTAGCTACCAGTAGTAAGTTTAAAGATGAATATAGTAAACCTTCAAAACTATAACACCTAATTATTATTGGTGTGTGAGAAATAGTGTTTATCTTGCACAAATAATAGATTTCTTTTTTTTAAAATGTTGAATAATCCTTTTTTCTCTGCCGTTGCAACTATTTTAATATATTACGTTGAGTATTAAAAGGTGAAGTTACTATTAAATGTCAGCAGGAAGTAGTCTTCTAAGTGTGTTCCAGTATGACATGTGAGCCGCCTACTTTTTTCTTGGGACTTTTGGAGCAAGGCAGAGCTAAGTAAATCCAAACGGACACAAACAAGCCACAGAAAACAATGAAAGACACAACAAAGAAAGGAAGAGATAAATAGCTTACAGTGCTTTAAACTAACCTATCTGAAATTCCAGACGCACACGTATTTGAATTTATTCTTCCACTTTCTGAAAATGTGACAATGCACAGAAAACTAAATAAGTTTGCAGCTCGTTCTCGTAACTTTCATAACTGTGGAAACACCGGATGCAGACTGGAAGGCACTTTGCTTCCTCCCTCCTGCGTTTAGCTGCTGTTTAGTTCTGCAAACTAAATCCACGCCGGAGGAAAATAATAATTCCTCAACACTTCCAGCAAATCAGAGAAATGACAACCAATTTCACTGTGCCTCCAGATACTTGGATTTACATGCCGCATCAAACAATAAATACTTGGGGAATAGGTGTGAATATTATGATCTGGAATTGGATGGCAAAGTTTAAAGAAATGCCTCATTCGATGAGGTCCTAAATTTGAGCTGAGTAAAGAAACTTCTTATTATCAGACACTTTTCAACTTGAAAACTGAACGCTTGCAATAAATGAAGCAGAAATGCTGCTGCCCATTGCTTGGAGCAATGTATGATTTACTAACACTAAAACAGACTGCTCTGTGCATCAGCAAACAACCATGTAGTGCAGAAAGATGGAAATAAAGAAGGGCAAAACATAAACTAATCTTAAAGTGTAGCAAAAGCTATAAATGTGTGATTCAACACTTTAAAAATCTTTTTTTAATTATCACTGTTTTACCAAACATAGTTTAGCACCGATAGTCTAGATGCACACCTTCAACTCAAATATTCATGAAATCAGCTGCACCTTTTGACTTGACTCCAAAAAGCCTGTTCTGGCTTGTATTTGGGTTGTTATCTCGAACCAGCGTCTCTGTTTTGCACATGTGATCAGATTATTCAGAACAAAGACGGACAGAACAAAGCTCCCCTTCTAATCTCTGCTGTCTTTGTCTCTTGTTGTCTCAAAATGCCAGAGCCAATACAGCAACAAATCCTTTTTTTTTTATTCCCCCCTCTCAGCCATCCAGACCAGACACGTGCAGTCAGATGAGTGGGAAGGAGGCCGGGAAGACGGAGAAGTGCACAGGGTTCCTCTTTGGTTTGGTAATGGGCTTGGCGACGATGAAGGGAATGGAGATGGAGATAACAGCTCTGTTGTCAGCACTTCTGTAGATGGATGTGAAAAAATTTGGGGTTTCAGAAATGAAATAGTGTTGATGTGAGATGTAAATAAAACATCCATTAGAGTTCATATCAAAGGCAAGGCAGGCCTCCAGATAACTAATTGAATTCTTTACAAATCTAGTAAGAAGAAGGTGGAGGAATAAACAAGAAGAAAACACACCTATGAAGAAATGTGTTTTCAAGTAACATACGTAAGCATGTGAGGGGGACAAGACAACTGTATATATATATACATGAATCAATTGTTGTACACAATACAGTAACAAGGATTTGAGTCTGTTCACAAAAAATTATTTTTAACACTAAAATTATAAGTCTAATAGGAATCTCGAAAGTCTGACCTGAAATTGAAATTAGCCTCCTTTGACCTGTCACCCTAACGCAAGCTCTGATTCATCCAGTTGTCTTCAGGAGTCTACCAATAAGATTGAATCTGTGCATAATTTAATCTCAGCATAAGTCCAGCTGATCTGAAGCAGCTCCAGGTTGGGAGAATCTGTCAACAGGACTATGTGTGCTCTCCTGAATTATGTTTTATGTTTGTTGTACGTTCTGCAGCGCAAGGACATGCTCTGGTCAAATAGGAGCAAGAACTGAAATTGCTGCCATACTTGCACCCCACACTTTTCAGATCTGCAGTAAATGTCATAAAACGAGCAACATGGATGCTTTATTGCGTTTGTGCTCCAACTTCCCACAAAACAACAAAAAACATACTAAATTGACAATAAGGATTACTAATTTATCTTTAGGTATATTTATTCCCATATTGTCTCCCCACTAAATTATTTTCACAACCAGATTTTATTTGGACTGTTTCATATTTTGATTTGATCACAGCTCATTCATTAAGAAAAAAAAACTTTCAAAGATGTGTCTCCTTTGTTTTAGTATCTGTGGGATTGTCCAGTCTGGTATGATTACAACAACCAGACCAGACTACTCAGTTTGACTTCATTTTGACTGAATAAAAACTAACTTGCGTTCTAGCAACCACTGGGCAAGTTACTTGATAAACCTGGAAGGTTTTCAAGCAGCCCTGGGAGAAACAATCATGTCCACACTCACATTTGACAATAGACAGTTAGTCTAAACCTTTTTGATGGTAGGAAGCTGGATCACTTTAAGAAAACCCACTCATGCACCACCAGGACTTGCAAATCCCACACACACACAAAAAACAGCCAAGGTTTTAGTCTTCAATGCTAACCACTACACCAATATATAGTCTGATGAAATGTTTCAATTTAATCAGACACACCAAATTGGATCACTATATCTGCATCCATGTAAACAAGAATAAACTAAAATGCTGACCATCTAAAACCAACCGCACGATGTTAGCAGGACGTTGGAGGAATGACCGAAAGCAAACCTGCCTTTTCAGAGGTTCTTTAAGATCTTCCACTCAGCTCTATACACTGAGGTAGCAGACAGTGATGGGATGAGATGGGAAAGATAAGAGGAGCTAACTGACCAGATAATGAGGACTTCCTGTTTAGAATTTCTCTACGCACGGTGCTGGAACTCATCCTTGGAGCTCAGTGGAGCAGACAATGTGGGCTCACAGGTGAGAACAACAACACATAATCGAATATGTCTGACATGCCATAAATTCCTGAAGAAGCACAAAAGAAATAAACATATCACCTCCATGAAAATAATATCTTTATTTCCTGGAAGGTATTTTAAAGTGTCTGGTCTTTAAAGGGGTCCTGTTATGTAAGATTAACTTTTTTTAGCTTTACATCATGTTGTGTTCATCAAAAACGTACCTAGTGTTGCTTTGTTTCTTTCACACATGTTTGAGAAATCCTTGAATCTTGCAAAACGCTTGGGAGGCTTTCTTAAAAGACAAAGGCTCACATTTCTTTCAAGTCAAATTTGACATATACAGCATTTTTATAACAACTGAAGACAAAGTAATGACTTGACTGTGCTATAAAATGGCATTATTTGCCTGGTAAACACATAATAAGTGCCCTTTAATTTATTAATCACAAATAACTGGTTTCCTTTTCATTGTAAGAAACCAAATATCACCAGGCCGAGTGTGTGGAGGGATTTGGCATGGATTGAGAGGCGTTTAAAAGAAAAATTCCCATGTCTGCTCTATTTTTTCAGATCCCAACTCTCAATTTAGGAATTATTTCTGAGATTCACTCGAGTCTGAGAGATTTAATGCGACAGGTGTTCTAGTCAGTGCTGCTCTTGTTTTTTTTTTTTTTTGTGGACTGACAGTAGAACAGGTGATTGCCTGTTCATTGTGATTCGAGCAGTCGGCTGTGCATGAAGGTCAAGACAAGGAACAAGCCAATCAGAGGAGAGAGATGAGACTGAAGTGTGATTGACTGGCTGGCTGCTGGTGGAGGAGCTGTTAGGTGAGTTTGGGGCTTCGAGATTGAGGAGTGTGCATGTGTGTTAGAAGGGGGCTTTATGTAACAAACAGTTTATGCATACACAATGAGAAATTGGTAGATGAAAAGGCCCTGGTTACCATGACGGCACATTTTGGAGGGATGGAATGTCTTCTTGGCCTTGATGACACGACAGCGCTGGTGGTTTTAGGTTATGAGGATGTGTGTGTGTGTGTGGGGGGGTGGGGGGTGGGGGGGGTGTGTGCGTGTGTGTGTGTGTGTGTGTGTGTGTGTGTGTGTGTGTGTGTGTGTGTGTGTGTAAGAGACTTACATTGACTGTTGTCTTGCGATGCTTGTTTTTTACATTCTGTCTCGTTATGGCCACAAACTTCAGTCTTTATCTGGACAATTGGGAAAAACATGAAGTTTTACCCAATTGTGAATGGAAAGGAAAATGACTGATAAGTTTCCTAATTTTTAAAATCTAAGATGTCGTGCATTTGTATTTGGCCTCTTTTACTCTAATTAACCAAAGTAAAATTAAATGCAGCCTGTAGAAAACCGCTGTGTCATCTTAATATAAATTCAACAGTTCTGTCAAGACCTAAGGTCACAACATCATGGAGATCAAGGACCAGGGATACAGTTTTGGAAAAATCATTCCAGGATTAAGTTATAAAAGAATATCCCAAGCTTCGATCATCTTAGCCATGTAGAAACCATGTTTAAGAGTCTAAGAGACTTGAAAGTGGAGCAGAAATTTACCAGCTAGAGAATAACCCAAAGCACACGTCCAGAGCTACAGTGAAATACTTAGGTCTGGATGTCAAAGTTCACTGCCTGATGGCCAGTGTCATGTAATTTCCATATAGTCAGGTACACTTGAATCAGATTTGGTGATTCATGAATGACATAATTATTTGATTTGTTTACATTGAAACAAAGGCGCATCTAAAAGGCAAGACACGAAGACTTGACTTTGAGAATGCTGATTCAGAACAAAGGGTGATCACATGTTGGAGTGAGCCAGTCAAATTTCAAATCCAACTGAGAATATTTGGCAGAACGTTCAACATAATTATCACAAACTTTTTTCCATCCATCAGATTTAGCTTTCTTTCTTTATTTTTTTATTTTATTTTATTTTTTTTTATTTTATTTTATTTTATTTTATTTTATTTTACAAATAATGGAGCCAGTAGCAAAAAGTTTGTCTTTATTCCTGAAAAGTTGAATGAAAATATAAATGACACTTTTCAGATTTTTATTGGTAAAGATTCAGAAGCTGCGTACCGTTTATCTCCTTTGCAGCTGTCTCCTATTGTTGTTAGTCTATCTAATACATTAACAAAATATCAGAGTAAAAGCCCATTTTACTCTCACATGTGTTTCAACTTTTCATTTTTGATTACTGAGCATTTTTTCAGTAATCGCTGAAAAAAACATGATTTTTTTTTTTCCAGCAAACTCACTGGTAGGTGTGTTTGTTTCACACCTACCAGTGTCATATCTCACAATATGACAGAGAAATGCTCAGAGTTTCACTTTATGAGATCATCTCCAAAGAAAGGCTTGAGGGCAGAACATATTTTCTTCTTACACTCTCGTGTCTGCGGCGTAATTGATTAGATTATCTAAATTGAGTTGTCATATATTTGATGTTTAAATTGTCAGACTCTTAGCTGGATACAAAAAGCACAGACCTATCCCAGATTTTATGCCAACTTATCCTACTTATGATGCATCGGTCTGGTTTGCATCTAAATAAATTTTTTTAATCGCCTGGTAAAACGGCATTCATTGTTCACTTTTCAAAGATGCAATCATCCATTAAAAGAAACAATGTAAGACTGATTTCTGATATGACAAACAACAGTCGTATCACTGTTGAGGTATTCGAGGTTAATTATTCTTCCACAGCTGTTGCTGTATTGTTAGTTGGTAGCCTGGCCAACGATAAAAATGTACAGATCAATGACAGTGAACAAGAACGAGAGAGTTTTGACAGCCATGGGAGAAAAACAAAATATATTAGGAGAATACATGACTTCTCTTCCCTGTGAGACCATATGGAGACCTTGTGGTTGTCATCCTCCTCCTACACATTTCTTCCCGTCTCTCCCTCTCTCATTTATTTCAATTTGTCATGCTTTGCTTTTCCCTTAAGAGAGCGCGCTTGCTTGTAAGTGGCCCCATATAGGCCGCGAAATTGTGTCTCCGCTTTGGCTGTAATGAAACATTTAGATGCAGGAGGGAGAGTGATGGTTGTGCATTAATACTGGTGTTGATGTTGCCAGGGCAAAGTCTCTGTTTTCAGGCTGCTGGCTCGACTTTCTGATCCCGGGCTGCACGGAGGGAGAACATGCATCATGTCAAAAAAATGGCGAGGCTGGTCGTAGTGAAGAAGCGGTCAGGGATTTTTTCCAGCAGTGTCATAAGTTTGACAGAACAAGTTCATGAAAATAAGCCATTCTGGGCAAAACAACTTTGTTTCTGAAAAATAAAGTAAATTGTAGAACTACCCAGAACACGTATGTGGACATTCTAAAATATCATAGTGAAACACATCTACAGTATTTAAGACAATTTTGTCAGAAATAGGGAATTACAACTTAGCATGTCATCATGCTGTATGTTCCAATAAATTCTCACGTTAACCTTTATAAGCTTTTTTTTGCAGCCATTGATGAAATTTGAAACATACCAGCAAGTATGAGTAACTCGTCTAATTTTAACTTCAGGGGGAAATGTAAAAATAAAGAGCTAAAAAAGAACGCTGCTCATGAAGCTTAATTAACCTCTGCCACCTCCAGCAGCGTGGAATTTATCCTCCAACCGTAGAGCACCACAATCAACACTTCAGCACATGTCGCGGCATTCAGCCTGTTGTTAGAGTCGGAGGTGTTAAAATTTTAACGAAACGCGTCCTTTTTATTCAGAGGCTTTGGTCTTCGTATGCTTGCCTAATCCTGCTGGGGCCAGTTTGTCTTTGGCAGCCAAAAAGAAGGAATTCATTATGCACAGCTTGCATCTGCCTGTGTTTAGATGCTATGCACAGCTTTTGCAAATAACTAGTGTAGATCAACAGCAAACATACTCTGTCAATTTAAAAGGGGCTGAACATGATTTTGAGAATTGGTGTCACTCTTTATGCACATAGAGGAATATTCAATATTTAGGAGAATAGGTACGATGCGATTGACTGATGTTCATTCTCACACGACGGAGACGTAAAATATCCACCATGTTTAAACTCTGATGCATTTACTATTTTTATTTCCATAGTCTTCCTTTGAGAAATTCCCAAGCTCGTTGCTCTGTTTGCTTCAATATGTTTTATAAAAAAACACGAAAACTAAACGGATATCTAGTAAAGTCGAAGGTTTCTTTGCTCTTTCCAGTTCAGTGTAGGCTGTGGCTTCAGGCGGACGCACTTTCTTCATTATGCACTCAACTCCAATGAGACTCTGAACACGTTCTGCAAGCAAATCATTTGTGAGAGTTTCTCTGAATCCGGTTAAGGGTCATAGACTTGTGAGAGACAGAGAGAAGGCATTTGTATTGTGAGATCAAAGCCCGACATGTCTTTGTGAATTTTTTTTTAATAATTTTTTTTTTTTAACGTTTTCCATGCCCGTCTCCTGAGTGCTACTTTGAGCTCTGCATAAAATTATTCCATTTTACAGGTTAGGTTCTCTCTGATAGGTTCTTGAACTCTACCAGTTTATTTCACATTAACCACTCCCTACGAAATAACACGGATATACAATTATTTACAATTGTCGACATCAAGAAATTGTTTTGTCATGACCATTTGCTCCCCAGACTAAACTGAATGAGACATGTAAATAAAGAAATAGAACGATGTATGTTGATTTTAAAGAACAATTTGAGTATTCAGATTACAGAAGCATAACTAAAAGGTTTTCAGTGTTGCTTAATGTGCTTGTAAAACCAATGGGTTTCAATGAACACATACTAACTGACTTACAAATAATTTTAAACACATCACCTATGAAGGCATTTAGAGGTATCTGCGTAAAGGTTGGAGAATACCTACAGCACACTTACAATTTTTCCTTGTGTTTGTTTCTTCCCACTTCACCACAATGGCTTACTTTGCGTTAGTCTGTCATATGAAATCACAGTAAAATAGACAGAAGTTTGAAGTTTGTAATGATGAGATAAGGTGTGAGGAACGTGAGGAGTGTAAAAACTTTGCCAAGGCTCTGCATGTCCGAGGTCAAGATTGCGACAGGGTAGCTTAACGTCTGCCAAAAAATAAAAGAGAAAATGGCTAAAAAGCCATTTCATTAAAGAAGGCAGAAATTAGCCTGTCAGACATTAACCAGGATAACAAATGTTTCACAGTGGAACCAGCCAGATCCTTGACCTCCAGCCACAGGATAACTTATGCTTATGCATTTACCTTATAGGTTCCCATAACCAATTTAAAAATGGCTCAAATTCTTCCTGCTGAGTTCATTTATTGGACTATGAAAGCAGCCCGACAGACTTATGACACAGCCATCATGGCTAATGTAATTAGTCTGTAGTTATAAAAAGAGTGGTGGTAATGAATTGTTTAATTCTGGAGCAGGAGTAATCCTTTTTCCTGCTACGCTTTAATATCTCGCGCTGCAGCACATCCTCGCTGACACTGGGCCCGCTTGTTCAGCGATGCACTTGTGGTGCCCAACGCTTTGGGTAATCCTGCTTTTTTTAATTTTAGAGAGGCGATCACAGTCATAGAATTGTTCTCTTATAGAAACACGCCAGATGCATCATAACTCCCTGTCCTGTTGGCCCTGTCAGTCTGATGCCCATCCCAAAGCAGCGAGAGGGCCAGAGGTTGGAGGACTCCGAGCAAGAGTGCCTCAGGTCTCCTACCAAGGGTCCTGCACAGACTCTGCTGTCTGCTGGAGGGTGAAATAAGCATACTGAGCAGTGGTTCATGTCATGAAACCAGTTATGAGGGGTCTTCCATCTTTAGCTCTCCTGCATGTTTTCCAGCAGATAAATTTCATATCTGGTCGGCGTGGGAGGAACTGAGACTGTCTTTCAATATTTCGACCCAAGGGTCACTCAGCTGGGGAAAGTGTATGATGGCGATGATGGCATTGGAGGTGGCCATGGAAGTGTCACTTCAAGATTTATTCCTGGTTGATGGTGTGTTGTTCAAAGAATCTATAGACCTCAGCACCAAAGCAGAACTGTAACCGATTCCCACAGAAATGACTAATGAAAAGCTGAGTGAAAGAAACGGGTCGTTTTATTACACACCAATGTTCTGATGGCAAGGATTTGCTAGGTTTTTTTCTATGCTTTCCTTAACTGTTTTGATGATGTTTTTACTTGAAACTGTTACAGATTACATTTATAAATAATTTTGAATAAGATTTAAAATAGAGTTCCTACTTTACTAAATTGGTTTTTAACCAATCTTAAGCAAAGAGATTTTAATAACCTTGCTTGTGGAAATTTAAAATAGTTTATCATGTCTCATTAATCCTGAAAACAACATTCAGTTTCAGGATTTCCCCCCAGTGTATTATAAGCCTGGCGGGCCAACTGGCTTTACTTGTGTCCCCACCAGGCTGAGCATTGCTGATTTATTTAAGGTATTTTTAAAATTTTTGCATTCTTTAAGACGTTATAGTCTGTGTTCAGATATTCATCTTCTAATCTTCCTACAACACATAATTAACAAGTGATATTTTCAAATTTCCTGCCACAGCACGCTGTGTCAAAAAAACACTGCAAGCTGCTGGATGAATGACTGCCGAGTGTCCCAACCACCAGCCTCAGCAAGATTTCATTCTTGAAAAAGTTCATACTGAGCCATCTTCTCTAATAAAGACACAAAAGTACAAAACCGACATACATACAAATAATCTCCGGCCTCCTTCAGCTGGGCGTCGTGACCTTTTAGGTTACAAAAAGTGCTGAAGTAGAGAAAAACAAAAAAAGTAGAGAACACGAGGGGTTTTATGCTTCAAACAAATCTTCAGAGCCAGCTGCAATAAAAGATCTCCATCTGTATTCTCCTGTATTGTCTGCATCGAAGCAATAAGCACAGTACTGAAACACAGCAAAAAAAAAAGATGATGACCGGTCCTGTCATGACGGTTTATACCTTTATGGCTTAGAAAGAATCAAAGAACATTTTTTTATATATATTGATATTAAAATTACTTCAGTGTTTGTAGTTCAGTTGTGTTCCAGCCTGTTCACACTTTCAAACCTGAGATGGACTTAGAAGTAGAGTTTGCTTTTTCCTAAATCCAAATTTCCCAGGTTAACCAACAATCCATGAAGATCCAGGCTTTATTTGGACAAGTGTGTTTAGGAGGACCTTATTATTTTATGGTTAAGATTTGAGGCTACGGTTGCAATACAGAGAATAAAGTGTGAACTAAAATGCACAATTCAATCTCCTTTCTCTTAAGACATAAACTGAGTTCATTTTGGGAAAGTGAGAATTGTGTTAGACTAACTCTATGGAGCACAATACGCCGTAAAACTTTTTGCTATTTAACAAGTCAGTGTTAATCTCTCCGCAAAACCCAAAACTAAGACCTTTCATCCTATGTCTTTGATTTAAATGCAAATGGTGCAGTCAGACATGCTGGAAAATGACACTTGTTTTCTGTTTTCTTCTCCCCCCCAAACTCCCCCTCTGTGCACTACTTTGCAAATTAAATGCAATGTTTGTGACAGTTTGATGCTGGTGGAGGCAAAAGCAGGCAGAGCTTTGGATAGCAAAATGTTCCCTTAGGGGGACAGCCCCGGTTTGATGTTCTTAATAAACTTCAAATCCGACAGGCTGACAGAGGCAGCGTGCTGCTGTTTATTTCTTTTCTATTTCCACAGAATATGAGATATGGGGCTCTGTTGAAATGAGAAAAGCAAAACTAACAATTTTAAAGGAAGGGTTGGAAAAGTAATGTATGCTTGTAAGGAGACTGTCTAATTGTGTTTGAAAAATAAGTAACAGAAATGAGTGGTGATGGTGTGCATAGATGTATTTACAGGGTCTTTAAAGGTACATAACCCAGTTAATAAAGGGGCATTATTATGTATTTTCCAGGTATGTAGTGACATTTTATAGCACCATCAAGTAACTATGTAATTTCCATTTTGCTATAAACTTGAGTTAAAAAAAATTTTACTTCACAATTTATCGACTTTGGGTCATAAATGAGACGCAATTCAAACACATAAATTTAAAGACAAGAGACTTGATACTTTTGGCAGTATAGAACATTTACAAAATATATAAGTCCCTTTAAGGTAAAAGGGGCATGCTTTCTTCTCATCATGAACTTCTGTTGAATTAATGCTTTGTCCAAAGTGGGATGATTCTGGTGTAATACAAGCTCTGGTGGCTTTTTAGAGCCCTGCTGTCATGACATGCAGTGCCTCGTTTGAATAAGAACCAAATATTTTCACTTTCTGTAAAAGATGCTGGTTCAGCTATTATTGTTTTTTTTTTTTACAAATGCACAAGGAACTGAAACTGTATTGTCACATGAGAGCGGTTCTAATAAAGATTCAGAAAAGGATCCTGATTGTTGAAAACTTGTAACCACACTAATATATTCGTGGCAGTTTGTTTCTCCTGTCTCCACCATTGCTTTGAAAGGGAACATCTTGTGTGACGCCTACCAAACGTCACACAAGATGACGTTTGGTAGGCGTCATCTTGTGTGACAGCTTCAGGATATGTATACCATAACATATCCTGAAGCTGTATTTTCCACTACAGGAAAAAAGGCTGCAGTTTTTTTGTTTTGCAAACATGTCCTGGCCTGGTATTCACAGTGCAACAGCTACCAAGTAACCCTGCATTATATTTTGAATGTGATTTTGTGCTATTCACCGCTGAAGGATGACACCTTGCATTAAATTCTTGACACCACCCTAACATCTTTGGTGGCATCTGAAGCAGCTGGAAAGTGTAAAATGCTAAATTTCACACATTATATTCCAAAAGTGATACACTGTTTATACAAAATGTCAATATGATGTTACCTTTGGACCAGAAATACCATCATCCATGATTTATACTGCCTTCATCATGTTTGGGTTCATGGAGATCTAGTGGCTTTACTTGATGGGAGCAGGTGAAAAACAAGGTATTTTCTCCAGAGACAGGCAGACCTCCCCCCCCCCCCCTGCACATGCACACTAGAATATATTCAGCAAATTTTCAAAATATAAAGTTTGGACATCAAAATGACAAAATTTTGGACTTCAGGAGGGAAACCAAGCTGAAGTTGCATCTAAATTGTTTTAAGCCTCAAGTGATAATTAGGTTCAACGCCTGATCAAAAGTTTTTCAGGTGTTGGCAATAAACAAACAAAAACCATTTAAATAGTTAAATAAAACTAATATTACAATGATTTTATCCAAATTCAGTATGTTGATGGTGCTTCTATGTAAATATGTATATCATAAGTTCTGCAACAGTTGAGAAAACAAAGCTTTGCTTGTACAAAGAAAGAAAATGACACAAAATATAAGAAACGTAATTAATTCTTCCTTGAAATTAAGCTGGAAGAATAGTTCACCAGTTTAAAGTTAAAATAACCATGGCTGCACTACCTGGGTTCTGCAAAAAGAGAGTTTGTGTACAACTATTGAAATCAGCCAAAGACTTTTTGGGATTCTGTTCTTTGTAGCAAATAATGAATCAAACTTAGAAGTCTTCAGGCCTTAGGGATATGCCTGGAGGAAAAGAATGAAGCTAAGTGTTGCTATCAGGTCAAAACTTGAATCTTTTTTTATTATTATTATTGTTTTAGTTGATAATGTAAAAGTCAAATCTACTGATCGCCCTTCACGTCTGTGGTTCCATTAAAGAAATAACTAATTAGAGTAAAGACAGGGCATGAGACTTCAACTGAGCCATGTGGACCTAAGTCTAGAAGCAAGTGTTTATTGGGTTGTTTTCTTTTCCAGAAAAGTAAAATTATTACAGCCTTGGGATGTTTGGTCAACATTGACAGTAAAGCACGTAGGTGACTCAGTGATGCTCTGGGATTCCTACTCTTCCTTTGATACTCAAAACTTCAACCTGGAGGCAACATGAACTCTAGTACTAGGAAAACCAACATTCTCCTTAAGGAATCTGAAAAATTGGCACCAATTGACCGTTGAATGCCAGCAAGTAAGAAAGCATAGAACAGGCTGCATTTTGAAATGAAAATAAAAAGTACTTTACAATTAAAGCAAAACAAATCTTAACGGAAAAACTGTGAAAACATAAAAAAGAAAACACACGTTTTAATGGACAAGTTTGGAGCAATTAAAACAAAAGCAGTCACACATGAGCATAAAGATCTCAGGTACTTAAGATGCTAGTCATGAGGTGGTTCAATTGTGTATTTTGCTAACACAATTTGTGGTAGGAGTTGAATTGTTTTCAGCACAATTATTGAAAAATTAGAAATAAATAACAGAAAGATCAGATCCAGCAATTATCTTTTGCATAACCTGTGTGAAAAATAGCTGAACTTATATAAGGACTCTGGCATTCCTGGAACATGGCATTTAGCATAAAATGCATTAAACTGTCTTTCCTTTAGGGACTTCTCAAGTTTGGATTTGCAAACAAAACTCTTTCCATAGCTGCAAAACCTTCCTCTAGCTCTTAAGTTTTATCAGCTGAGCTTATTCTCAGCAAAAAAAAAAACCTCACCAGCAGGAAAGTGCCATAACTTAATCCTGCAGCATCTCTCAGGAGCTCCTTTTAATCCCTCCCCCTTGTAAATTAAAGCAAGAAATTGAATTAGGAGCTTTTCTTGTCCAATAATTCAGATTTAGAACAAAGTATCAGATAGAGAGCAAATACCTAGGCTTCTCTATTCTGACATCCTCAGAAGTCTAATCTCTCACGTACGTGCTGTGTTTGATGTCCAATTAGCTGGAATGCACACAACTGAATATCCCATTTAAACCCCATTATCTCGACAAGAGAAACACTCACAGCTACCCTCAGAGTTTCCTGTCAAAATGCCCATGATCTGCATTTTTAGGGATTCCAAGCTTTATGGGAAAGGATCAGAAAGAAAATAATGGAGACAGGATAAAACAGGCATTTATAGATTGGATAAAAAGTACCGATGAACACAATGGGGTTTAACTGAATCTCCTTTCTGATGGCAGTTAATGCACATAGATTTACACCACAGGTGTGTGATGTAAAAAAAAAAAGATAATAGATTAAGGCTTTGTTTCATATTTATTGGGTATTCTACATCTTGACTAGATTATAATTGATCGCTTTTCTTTGCAAAGGTTTTCCACATCTATCAGACTGTGAGGTTCTCTGCTGCCCTCTTTAGGTGACCCCACAAATAATCTTTCAGATTTAGTCCTGCACTCTGGTTTTTCTAATCTACACCTTACATTTTCTTCAGGTGAAGTTTGTTTTTGTTGTTGTTGATTTGAATGCAAGTTTGGGCTGAAAACTTACATTCTTCATATTCAGTGCTTTCAGTCAAACTGACAGACTGGTATTTGGAACTGTTCATAATTACATGCATCCTGATAACAGAACTGGATTCATCTGCTTGGTGTTGCCATACCTCCACCATCATATTTAACTGTAGGTCTGATGTCGTTTCATTTATCTGCTAAGTTGTCAGCTAATGAGAGATTAGGTTTAGATGTTTTAATTTAAAGAAAGTATTTGTTTTATTATCCTTACTTCTTTGTCCAGAAATAGATAAAAAGTAATAAAATGCATTGTTTTAACGTGGAACACAAGCCGACCTGGGCAGAGACTCCTCCAGCTTCTTTAGTGTCGATCTCAGGCTTCCCAGACAGTCTCTTGTCTTTGCATTATTTATGGAGACATGTCCAATTTTAGTAATGTCACTGTTGATCCACATTTTGTTCAATTATTGATGACTGTCCTCACCAGGCCATGTTCTACATGTAAGGCCATGTTGTTTTGTTGTACTGTTTTTTCTGACTGGTTGTAAAATGAGATAATTTCGGTTTCCCAAAAACGCTGACCCAACTAAGGGACAGAAATATTACAGCCTGATTAGTATTCTGACATGAAAGGCCCTGAACGTAATTGGTTACACCATAAAAAAACAAAGGAAAACTGGAAGACAAAGCATCTATTTAGATTTTCTACTTGGTCTCATTTTATGTTAGTTTTAAATGAGAGCCTGACCAGAGATTGCCTGTAAATCAGGCTTTGCTTAGTGCAGTAGAATAAATAAGGAACTGAAAATAAACTAAGAAATAAGTAAGGGAATAAATTCAAATCTGAAGTAAAAAACAAACTGTGAGGCAGGCTCTGTCCGTCTCAGATGATATAAAAGATTCAATTCTTACTTAGAGAAATTCTTTGTGTCCTTTCGATAGGTTTGATAAGATCTGCCATCCTCCCTCACATATTATCCAAGCCTTCAACTCACAGATGTGTCTGCTGCATTGTGATATGATCTGTTTATACGGATGTTGTTGCCATGGAAATGCACCCAGCTAGACCGGGATTGGCACCAAGCGGATGAAAAGTGTCAACTTTCCTCGACTCTGAAGCTGTATGTTTATATATGTATTGGTGTTTAGTTCAGCTTAGCTCTTCTTTATCTGATTCTCATGTGTCCAGGTATTTTGTCTCTTGTCCATTTAGCTTACTGAGTTAATGCTGATCCACATCTGTTCTACATATTTCTGTAGAATAGATTAGTTTAAATCTCCCTTTAATTCCTCTTTTCCAAATTATCGCATTCCCTCTCGAGGAAGTGGAGGAGATCGATTATTTCACTGTTTATCACAACATTCTGTCACAAAATGGTAACAGCTTTAATGAATATGTAAAAATAACATATTCTTTATAAAGGTCGCATACAGCGGCTTTAAATCCGTTCATGTCAGGATTCTTCCTGCCTCCTGACTAAATTTGATTTTACTAAATCATAGCAATTTTATTGTTTCTTTTTCTGCCCTTCAGGTCTTTTTGCTCATTTACATGAGTAAAAATAGCTTTATAATAATGTATATGTAAATGAATTACCCAACAAACTAAAAATAGATTAATATCACAATTGTTAATTGATGTTTTTTCTTTTGTCCTTATCTTCTGACACTGTTTATTCTGACATCTGGTAACATGACACTTTGATAGTCATTTCCCTTTTAGTACTTCAACCTTTTATTATATTTCTTATACTATTTTACTGTCCCATTTAGGACAATTGTTACGTTGACATTGCACATGTTCACCTTTACTTAACAAATCCTTTGCGGCTAATTTTCAACATCATTTGTCAAATGATTTTGCGTGAGCCATAAAAAATTCGGATGGATTTTGCCCTCAGACTTCGGAGGCAGGTTGGCCTTCTCCTTCGATGGCATTCAGCAATCAGTGTGTAGCAACTACAGCTGTAATTGTGCACTACATGGAATGGTCAAAAGCAAAATTTGAAGCATGTTACTGACCCTTCAGCTTGCTGCTGCACAGCTTCTGCAGTGAGCATATATCTGAAGCGTGGGGCGACATGAACCTTAAATACCTTATCTAGCAATAGTGCGTGCGTGCGTGCGTGCGTGCGTGTGTGCGTGCGTGTGTGCGTGCGTGCGTGTGTGTGTGCGTGTGTGTGTGTGTGTGTGTGTGTGTGTGTGTGTGTGTGTGTGCACGTTCTCTCTAATAAGCTCCTCAGAGATCTCTGTGAGCTCAGCTGCAACTGCATGCAAACCGTCTAAAAAGTGAAATAGCGACCACTTTAAATGTGTGTGTGTTTGTGAGTGTGGTTAATAGTTGTGGTTTTAGACTTATGATCATGTTGTGTTCAGATGTGGACCCGTTTGATCATAACACTTGTCTAATGTGACTTCATCACACTGTATATAAATAGCGCATTGCTTGAGGCACATGTCTCGTCATTTTCCTGCAAAAACTGCAATCGACAGCCTTGTTGGAAAAGAGTTGCACCAAGGATTCAGAGTGGCGCATCGTTTCTCATCATGTTGCGTATTCTTCATCATGCAGTCATGTCGCATAAGGTCTTACGATCTACTCAACCCTGCTTGTGGTCTCCAACCCAGCCGCTTGGTCAAAAAGGGCAACACATGCCGGTGGTGGTGGCACAAATGTGTTATTAAATTTCTGGAGGCCTTGGGCCTTGTAGTTCTGCCTTTTATTTTATATCAGGCTCAGGGATCTTGGCCCTTGCAGCTTGTGTTTGGGCTGCAGGGTTCTCAAACCTTATCATTAGCCGTTTCTTATCTCCAGCTTGTCCGTGCAACCTGACTGTGGGAAGATTAGCTCCTTAACTCCTGTCAGCTCCTGGTTTTTTCCTTCGGTAAGGACAGAAAGGAGTCCAACAAGACGAGGAAGATACAAGGTGTACTTGTTGTTTCAGAGGACGTTTGGGGCCGTGGTTAAAATTATAAAACCTGTTCAGTTAATGATATTTTTGTTTTCACGATGTGAATGTAGAGAAAAAAGGCAATTCATAGTTGTTGTTTTGGGTTTTTTAAAATATGCAAACATACAGCAGTTTGAACTCAATAAATAGTTATTTGTGACAATGCAAGACATGCTTGTATATCAAACACGTTTACTTGTAGTTTCTACAAAGCTGGACATATTCATTGATAAAAGTGATAAAAGATGAGTAAAAATCTTTAGAATGAATTGAATAAAAAAATAAACACCTGTATGGTTCAATTCCTTTTTGTACCACCAATGACATAAAATGTGGCTAATATGGACCCAAACGTAGGCCCAAATGTGTTTATTAGATGAAAACCTACAACACTGAGGCTATCAGCATGGAGGACAACGGAAGAATCTGACAAGGAAATAAAGAACTGACTGGGTTTAAAATGGCCAAGAGGTGACATGAGAGCCAGGTGAGACTAATCCGTGAGATGCACTATGGCTGGGTGGGAATCTGAACATAGGAGGTGAGGAAAAATCAACTCAAAAAAAAACATAGGGAGGTCTAAGAAGGCACAAAAGGAATCTCACTAAACTACAAACAAAAAAGATAAAGACTAAAATAAACCTGTGTGTGTAAAGTCATCACCATGTTCAGTCGGACATCTGTGAAAGATGTGAAAGTCTCTGTTTCTGGAGTCTTAGTTTTCTTATCTGTTATGAAGAAGATGTTTGACTCTCAGGTGGTGCTTTTTCACCGTATGTAATCGCTAAAGACTGAAAAGTTATGATGTGTAATAAACAGTTCATTAAAAGAAATCTACGTAATCGGCTTCCAACAAGCTCTTGAAAAGGGTCGAAGTCTGTCATCTGTTGACACCTATCCAGATCCTCTGTTTTGTTCTCTTTTATCGGGATATATTTGAACAGATGTAGGCAGATGGCTTGATTGGCCCTTCAAAAAAAAACAACCTTGTTTTTATTAACGACATCAGAACATTAGCTTTTCAGGTTGGTGTTTGTGCAAGCTGAGGACAGCCTGCTAAATTCAGTTAAATTTGTGATATTAGTTTCATGTGTTAGGTAAACAGATATTCAATTACCTAGTGGTTGTTTCAAAAAGCCTGCAGGTGCTAAGAGTTCTGTTATTATGTGATGAAGAGATGGAAAAGATCCTTGTTTATTGTGAAGACGCAGCAGAGGTAAATTATTCTTTTCATGCACCTTGTGCATGGAGTGCAAGTGTATTAATGTTTCACCTACATCACAAAAGAACTGTACAGAGCCCTGGTGATAACCCAAACTCAAAGAGCAGTGGAGAACCACAACCAGGCCCTTTAAAGTAAATGCACTTAGTTTAAAATCCATCAGACTGTGAGTGCAAAGTTCCTGCTCAATAACACAAAATGTCACTGTCGGTTTTTCTAATGGCGGCGAGTGAACTTAACTTAAGACCCGGGAACCAGCAACAGGAAAGGTTCCAGAGCAGTGCTTTGGCAGTGAAGGTTTCTAATACATGCCATGATGAGAGATGAAATTCTTATTTCGCTCGGTGACATACAAATCATTTTTTTATGTGTTGCATATTTTCTAAAATTGTCATTTATATTCTGTCTCTCCAAATGAAATTGAAACTACCATAACATTTTGATGGGGCTCCTGTGAGGATGTCTGCAAACTGCATCCACCACCAATGGCCTACAGAGCTGCAGCATCATCTGCCACACCTACCAAGATGGATCACCAAGCAGATTTAGCGCGAGTCAAACCAGAAAGTTCTACAGTGTCTGCAGTACAACCTGCACCGTTACAATCACTGCAGCCAACAGCAGTCAGAAACAAGAATGTTTTTTTGTAGTTTGTGTTTATTGCACAGAACTAAAAAAAAACAAATCTAAAAATATTTTTGCTTATTCTTTGCATCTATATGTGGCAGATCAACTATATAAAGTGAGTATAGAGAAAAACTATCAAAAGCAAACAGCCACCAGGGATCTCGCTGAAAACCCTGTTTGTTTTCTAAACTAAATAAAACTACTCAATTTAAAGGTTGAACTTTTTATTTGTTTTCAGTGGGAGATTATGCTAATGCGTCAAACCATGAGTTACCCATTTTAACGGAGGGGCCAACAAATGTGGTGCTGGGACTTTATACGGTGACACCGTTTCCTGGTGCGAGGCTTTAATAGGAGGAAGACGTGCTCTGTGTGAACTTCTCACCAGTTTTACATCGTTGTAGCTCTGGGTGAGCTCTCAGCGCTGAGCTGTCACAACGAGAAGCACAAAGACACGGAGAAGTTGACGGCTCCGAAGACAAGACCTTCTGGGAGAGATCACAGGCTCTGCCAATTAGAAGCTGAAAGGCCGATGCTGAACTCTAACCCTCGCTGCTGTAGTCTTATTCAACAGGGACATCTCATTTTGTTCATTACGGGCAGTCTGGTGTATTTTGTGCCATCGTCAGCTCACAATTACTCAAGCATCAGAGGCAGGTCAAGGCCACAAATGGTCCAATTAAAATTTCACTTTAACAATCTGACATGTAATATATGAAAAAAAAATTACAAAAACCTTCTGCAACAGGCTCTTTTGTAAATCTTTCACCTTAGTGTTTCATCTCCCAATTAAATTTATTTAACTGACATATAGTGGAGTTGAAAGTTTTTTACAGCATATAGAGATTCTGTAGTTTCCAGTGTAGGAAGAGTTTCTAATGGATTTCGCAAATCCTGTCCTACAAAGACATTAACAAGCTCCTCGCTATTCCTGTGCAAAGCTCAGAGTTCAGCTGTTCCCATTTCCTGCTCTCGCTTGGTGCGAACAGCTGCATTTTGGATTTGATTTAATTTATTGTGCAAAAAAAAGTGTCAGTTGAATTAAACCTGTAAACCCAAAGCTGTGTGTCTCTCCGTTCCTTACCAGAGGCAAACTCCATTATCTTCAAGTTGCAGTGTTTGGAGCTTATTTTAAAAATACAGTCTGGGAATCTGCCAGTTAACTCAGTTGGATTCAGTCATTATACAACTTGAACACACAGCACAGATTTGGTTTTTGAGATTTTTTTTTCCCACTGTGTGAGATGTTTAAGCATGATATTTATACTGATGACATGGATCATGAACCTGTGTAAGCTGTGTTTAAAAAGAGTAAAACACAATTATCCTAACAAACTCGCGGTCAGCTAATCTGCCAGATCCGCACAGCGTTCATCTTCTTCTCTATTTAGCTTCCACAACGCCGAGGATGTTCCGACATGTCCGACATGTTCATGGTGATTTGACGTCTTTCTCTACCTTAGGTTAAAAAACTGTTTTCAATACGTTTATTCATTTTTAGTTAGCACGTTACAGCAAATTAAACATTAAAATATCATTTTAATATAGAGCACTTTTTATTCCTCTGCCATCCCATCTTTCCATGATCAAATAAGTATTAAAAAAAACTACTACTGTTAATAATTTCTCTGAAACTCACTTTAAGGAACCCAAACTAAGAGTTTATGTCCTTCAAGAATTTAAAAGGGCGCTATTATATATTTTCCATGCACAGAGAACCACTCTATAGTATAACTTAGTCACTGCGGTACCTTCAGTTTTCGTAAAAATTATGTATTCCTGAAAAATGCTTCAAGGAGGGTGTGCTGTGGTGGTGCAGGGGTTAAGCACAACCTCTGTATGGAGGCCTTAGTCCTCAATGCGGCTGTTGCCAGTTTGATTCCCTGGTGACCTTTCTGGCATGTATTACCCACCTTCCTATCAATTCACTATTAAATAATGGCCACTAGAGCCAATAAAACCTTTAAAAAAATGCTGGACGGAATCAAAGCAACATTCAAGGTATGTTTTTGATAAGGGAATTACATTATAACATGATATAAAGTTTAAGAAAGTAATTTTTACTTACCGTATTTTCCGCACCATAAGGCGCACCTTTAATGAATGGCCTATTTTAAAACTTTTTTCCTAAATAAGGCGCACCGCATTTTAAGGCACATAGAATATACACTGCAATTTGTTCCGTACTCTGTTATTACACGTCCACATTTGAAAAAAAAAGTGGTCCCCCGAGTGCTTTATATAGTAGTCTGCCCCAGTCATTGTGTCACTCACAGTGTTGCAATATTGTGCCCAACTGGTTTCTGGGTAACACTGAGATGCTGCCGCCGAAGTCTCTGTCTCTTGCCCCACTCCTCCACCCCTCCTGGCTTTAAATGCATTATCAAACTTTATTAACAAAACAGCATTCTGACAACTATCCCAGCATGCACCGCACACTTCTTCTAAGGGGGAAAATGAAGTCGGTGGCTGCTTACCATAGTTGCTAGACCTGTTGTGGCTCAATATTGGTCCATATATAAGGCGCACCGGATTATAAGGCGCACTGTCGGCTTTTGAGGAGATTGAAGGTTTTTAGGTGCACCTTATAGTGTGACGAATATGCTAATATTCCTTCCAGCCTCACTTTAACAATCTTGTCAATCTTCAAAAGTGGCCAGTTTAGAGTAGGGAACATCCGACTCCTTCTAAATCATCCCAAATCTAGAGCCACAAACGTCATTTTTTCCACGACTTTAACTCTAACCTGTCTGTTCCGTTCCTCGGTCTTCACTTTTCATTACATAAAAAAAACTCAATGAAGTGTATCTATACTCTTACTCTGTATTATGTCTGACCTTTAAGACTTGCTTAGTAAACGAGTTTGATGTGACATTTCACGTGTCAGGTGTGCAGTCTTTTTGTGCAGCACGCGTGTGTTTGTTTGTATGAATGAACTTTTTGTCGGTATGTAAATGAGGTCTGCACCCCTCCGTCAGAAAATGCTTGGCCATCTGCGGGCGTTCTCCGCTCCCTCAAAGGACCTCAGACAGCACAGCTCTGACTAACCACCAGCCTGCTGTGTTTGCACAAGAACTCAGGGTCTGAAGTCTGTTGCACTTTCTGTTGCAACTTCAGAACTGCAATGCTTTCTAACCCTGCTGACGGAATAAGGTCTGCCCTCGTTATGTGTAAGCATTATATGTTCAAGTGAAGATGTTTTGCCACTGCGCCTCAATGAAACAAACCTGAGCTCACAGAGCTGTCTAGAAGAATGTAGCAGTAGTATCTGCTGCAGGCGCCGAAGGCCACAACGCAGTGCATGCATCAAAACACGTCACGGCTCCGTTTAGGATATAGAAACAGAAGTTTGGAGTGATTGACAACTGCTATCATCTGGGATGGTGGATAACAGGAGCCTGTACCGCCACAAAAAAAAAAACCACAGGAGCCAGCCACTGTGGTTAATTAAAAGGAAGCCAGCAGTGTTAATGAGAAAAGATTAGTGAACATGATGCAGTGCGCTCTCATTTCTGTCAGTTTACCTTTAACCGAATTATCGGCGATGAAAGACTTGGTGATCCCAACAAAAAAAGCGGCGAAAGAGAAAATTAATTGCCTCACAAAGTTGTTCTACTGAATAAGTGATAGATAAAACTGGAGACTTAGTTTGCAGATGGCCCAATTTGCAAGTATAACGAAGATCTAATTGTACATGTGCATACATGAATCTTAGTGAGGTTTCTCTTGTGTGTCTTACAGGGTTCTTGTGGGGAGGGGAATGTAGCATATCCTCCCATTTGGTCAGTATACTTGACCAGTCCTTTGTGTCTGATGATACAACAGCAACTTCCAATATACAACAGTTTGTGTGACAAACAGTGTCGTCCTGGTCAGAGAGCTGGCAATAAGTGCTGGCTAAGAGGATGTGAGTGCAGCTGAAATAACAGAAAATGCCTTTGACAGGGTTTTATATTTTCACTTCTCTGTGGTCAAACCTGATGAGGTAAGGAGTCTGGAAATAAAAATCATGAGTCGTACAGTACAGTTTTTTTGTTTTTTTTGAATATGCAGCTGTACAAAATATTATGAAACTCTGATTTCAATTGTCGTTATTGTTGGGGTGGGGTTTTTAATCACAGTGCCTTACAAAAGTATTCATGCTCCATTTTTACAATGTTATCAAAACAGAGCACCACAAAGTAGCAAATACATGTGACAAAGAACAATTATATCCATTTTTCATCTTTTTTGAAATATAAATCTGAGACTTGTGCAGCCACTTTTTTAACATTTAAAATAAAATCCAGCGCAGTCAAACGACTCGGACGTCTTCTAGCAGAGTCTGCCTTTGTGTACTTTAATCTCAGTATGAATTCATTTGTTCCATGAGGGACTCAGGTTTGTTAGAAAACAAAACCAAAGAACAGCAGACCAAAGAAGCACAGCAGACAGATTAGGAGGAAAGTTGTGGAGAAGTTCAAAAGCAAGGCTGGATTATTAAACGACATCCAAAGTGTTCAATTTAAAGTCCTCACCTAAAGCCACCAGAAAATGTGTGAAAAAACTTTAAAAGTTTTGTCACACACACACACACACACACACACACACACACACACACACACACACACACACACACACACACACACACACACACACAAGATAAGTCTGAAAAACAAGAAGATTCAACCAGCTGAGAATCAGACAGCCACCTTCAAAGATGAGATCACAGAAGAAACTGATCTCTGAAATACCCCAGGACACTGAAAAGAAGAGGACCTCTGGAATGCAACAAGATGGAGATCAGCAACCGCAGAAAAAGGTGTCTAGGAAATCTTTATACAAGAAAAAGAAAAGGGCAGCAATGAAAGCTGCGATTGAGCGGCAAACCTTAAAACACATCGAACAACAAGATGTTTCCATGACAGAAATATTTAGTGATCCGACTGCTGACTTGAAAAATGAGATTTATACAGATGAAGCTGAGATCTCTGAAATACATTTGGACACTGAAGAAGAGAAGGTCTCTGAGATGCAACAAGATCAGGATCAGCAAGTGGAGGAAGAACTACAGTCTAAAACATCTACAAGTATGGAGTCACTAAAGGAAACCGTCCCTGAGGCTCAAACGGTCAACTATGTACTTCTTTCTGCAGGTGAAATCAAAACTGTCTCCCCTCAGGGATCGCAAACCCAAGAAGATGCTGTCCTGGCTGAGCAGGTCAACATCAGTGGAGAAGAGAAGAACCAGACAGAAAAAATTTCCCTGTGGAGGCATTTCAAAAAATCAATCATGCCTTCACATGTCCGACAGTATAAGGATAAAAGAGAAAAGCTCCCACAACGGACTGACCGACAGAGGACCCCCACAAACAAGTTGGTTTTCATTTTCTTCACAGAAATATAAAAAAATGGGGCCCTGTCAATTACAAAATTAATCATATCATGTTTTTTAAATAGTTTTTAGCAGTAAAAAGTGGATGTTACCACTCCGGTTCAGATAAACTCAAGATATTGTAACAGCAGGTGTTTAGGGGGGCTCAATTAAATTTTTTGTCATGGGGCGTAAGATTCCTGGCGGCGCCCCTGATCATAGTTCCTTCCTTCCAACAGCTACATGACCGTCATGGCTCCTGTTTACATCCCTGTTGTTTTTTTCACTCCTTGTAAACAATCTCCTATTGTTTTCTATGTACAAATATACACTTTTTTTTTTTTTAAATAATTCAACTCAGTTGCAAATTTTCTTCAATTTGATGCTGCTATTTTTAATAATTGCACAGTGTGCTGTAAATTTTCCTACACTGTGCAGCATTCTTACATTTATTTTTAAATACATGGGTAATATGCTCAGTGAAACGAAAAACTTTAAGTTACAAGCTTGACTGAAATGTAGTTTGTTTGTTTTCACTTGGCAAACCCTAATAACAACTTTCAGATAACAATAAGAAAACATTTAACGCTACTTGTAAACGTTGCAGCGTTATTGTGGCATTAGTCATCACTGAGACTAGCTTCTTATATTTCAAATACCTCGATAAATTTTTGATTTGACTCTTGGTTGTTTAGAATTCATGAGCTAAAAGTACATGACCCCAGATCCGGAGTCGTCACCATTCGTCGTCTTATCCCTGCCAAGCTGTTGGATCTTCTCCCGTAATCGGTCCCGTTCTCTTTTCAGCTCCTGATTCTCTCTCTGCAGCCTGAGCAGGTTGTTGCAGCAGAAAGAGAGCTGGGTTGAATTCTGCTGCAGCTGCTCATGCTGGCAAAAGTCCACAACTGACTGGTTGAAAGCAAACGGGACGACATTGGCTTTTGAGGGCACTGAAACAAAAACGGAAAATTGGGTGGAAGATTGTTGCAAAATGTTTTTTTTGGTTTTGTTTTGTTTTGTTTTGCGGTTTTTGGGGGGGGGGGACAACACGTTGTGCAGATATGTTTTCAATTTGTGACGAGTTTGTGTTTTTTTTGTGGCAGAACTTACATGCAAGTCGCAGGGAGAGATTGAGAGTTGCTTGTATGATGCACAGCAATGCTAAAGTTAAAACTCCCAATCTGAAAAGTCTTTTCTCTGTGAACACAAAACACACATAAATTAACTTTTTTTATTTGTAATTTACTCAGGTAATTCAATTCCAGAAGTGAAGTTGGTCAAATATACTGATTCTTTACGCACAGAGTGACATCTCAAGAGTTTTTCTCTCTTCACTTTTATGATTATGATTCACATCTTTTGAAAACTTCAACTTCAGTTTTTCAGAAAACGTCATTATTTCATAAGACCAGAAATGGATTAGAAAATAGAAATACGTTGCAGGCGGAAAGTATTCACCACACTTCACTCTTTCCACATTTTGTTATATTACAGCCTTATTCCACGTTGTAATAAATCTCTCAAAGGAATTTAGCAGTAAGTTTCTGGTTAGCAGTTTTTGTTGTTTTAGATTATTTCTTGTTTCAGCAAATCTGGAAAAAACACACAGATGTTTTAGGTGAAAGCAAAATAAAACAATAAGAAGTAAAAAGGAAAACTAAGAGCATGTTTGTAGCTACACGTATGTATTGAATGTTTAGTTTCCTTTAGCTGTAAGACTGTCATAAAAATTACATAACATCTGTCATGAACATAAAGAAGTCTTTATGAATGTTTATGACTGTTGTCATAAAGTGTCATTTGGTAAATAATGACACATTTAATGCAAAGTTGCTCTAAAAATTGCTTTAAAAGTCCATTAAAAGTGCCAACTTTGCATTATAGTATAATTATTTACAAAATAATGCAAGGTTGGCACTTCTAATGGACTTTTAGAGAAACTTTGCATTAAACAGATTTGTCTTGCTAAATTATATTTGAAATGAATTTCTTTAAATGCACTTGGGCAGCAAATGCAGTCAGTTTAAAGAATTTGATAAAAACACAAATATCTAAACTCCTTTTCATTATACATTCACTTGTGCTCTCACCTGATTTTTCAGCTCCATCAACAGGTGTCCTGGTTTTCTTCATCTCCCGAAGCTCATATGTGTTGATGTATTCAGAGAGCTCCAACTCCTCAGCCATGATGATAGAAAGTCACACGTTTAATTTTGACCCTGCTCTGGGAGATGCCTAACAGCTTTCATGACTTCCTTTACATGACAGCACTGAAAGGAAGGATGTTGGTCATTTTTCAATATGAGGAAGCATGTCATTTTGCAGAACCCCCCACCCACACGGCAACTTATTTAGTAACATCTGAACCAATCACTTCACAGCCTGAGAGTCAAACTGAATAGAGAGCAGGAGTTTAAAGGCTCGGCGTCTTCGTGCGGTTTAGTGACAAACTAAGTGGGAAAATGTTTGTTCAGTTCAGAAACAAGCCAGTCAGGTTATTGAAAAATTCATTTGCAACATTGATCTTTCCTGATGGTGTCTCATCTCTGTGGAGTAAACTCTGCCCAGTCTACAGTCTTTAGATTTAGTAGAAAGTAGATTTTTATGCAGTTACATCTCCTTCTGGACACAGTCAGTAACTTTTTACCAACTTACATCTTTATATTTGGGTTGTATTGAACTGAGCTGAAGTTGCATGCAGTGCATAAAAAGACACATAAC
This sequence comes from Micropoecilia bifurca, assembly GCA_903067075.1. Lineage (NCBI taxonomy): Eukaryota > Metazoa > Chordata > Actinopteri > Cyprinodontiformes > Poeciliidae > Micropoecilia > Micropoecilia bifurca. Next base: position 33,750 of record CAEGAF010113863.1, read on the forward strand.
CTTTTTCCTCACTGCCTGACGATAAATCACACTAAACATTTCCTGTTTCACACCAGCTAGGATTACCAAAATTATGCATTCACTTATTGCCAAGCCATTTATTTTTATATTTACTTTCTTCAAACACATCAAAGAAAATTTAGTATCATCTGCCCAAATTATTTTTTTTACGTTCAAACGTAACTTTGCAACCCCAAGTCATGCTGCAATATTCTTTTACTGAAGCAAGCTTTTTATGCATCATTTTTTTAACAGCACTCACATAAATTTAAGCATTTAGTGTCTTGTTTGTATTTTTGCAGTTTCTCTATGGATTGCATGGAACATTTTACACTTATGGACAGTGATTCACACCGTGGAATGATGGACTTCAGATTAAGTCACCTGGAAACACTTTTCATTTCTGTGGATAAGTCTTTATTGATGTCCTTTAGCACCGACATAATGTTTAAACGGACCTGCATGCATCAAACCAGCAAACTCCAGAAACTCCAATAAAGATAGAATAATACACTTTCACATCAACTTGCACATGTTTTATTTATTTTGCCATAATAGTTTTTGTTCGTTCAAATAATTCAACACCTTTTTCAGTAAAGGGATAATGACTTTCTGCAAAAAAACAAATAAACAAATGATGCCATTTATTGCCTAAAGAAGTCTTCAATTGCTAATTTGCATGTCCAGTCAATTGAAATAGGCGAGCCTTTTTCCAAATAAATAACACTGCAGTTGCCATCTGATTTGCACCTTATGCATTTTTTATGCCACAGCTTATTTTGTGGCTTAAAAAAATGTATGTTTAACATCAACTTTGTTTTAAATTAACGTTCTAATATCCAGTTATGATCTAACATGCTTAAATGTTTCTCTGTAACAGACTATAAACAAGAATTGCACATTCAGAGAACTATTTTCCATTGCAAATTTATTGTATGATGTAACATTCAATCAAATACGCTGCCATGACTACCTCCAATCCTCTGCGGGGAGTTCAAACATCTCTCAGCTTCGGTATTAATATAAAACAACGAACATGTGAGTCTCACATGTCCTAAGGCTCCCTCCTCCTTGCACCGCTGTCTGTTCATCTTACATTTATGTATGATCTCTGATCCGCCCAATTTAATATTTTTTTTTCCCCCCCAGAGATGAAATTCACCAGAGGAAGGTATTAATGTGTCACCTGAGCGCGCGCTGCCAAAGTCAAAGCAAACACTTTATCATTTCAAATTAAAGCCACAGCGGTGCAAATGATACAGAGTGGTGACAATGCTGCACCACTCCTCCATCCTAACAAGCACAGGGAAGTGATACATGATAGAGATGTGGAGGTAGGCGAGATAACGGACGAGCTTCTGAGTGCAGAGGTGGATTACAGGAGGCAACAGTGCATTCTAGAGGACAGAGAGGGAAATCGCAGTCCCACTTGAAGACCTCAGAGGTTTGTTAGAGAACACACAACGTCACAAAGGCCAAGGAGCACAGCAGACCGGCGAGGGATGCATAAAGCAGAGGGAAGTTATAAGGCTACATTTCAAGCTCTGTTCAATCCATCGTCTGTAAAATAAAAGTGAATGGTGGCCATGCGTAAGCTAACCTGTTACGTCATGGCTGCCCACCTAAACTAATGAGCAAATCAAGATCAAAAACTACCCAAGAGGCCCATGAAAAGTCCTGTTTTCAGGTTGCTATAGGTCTGAACACACCACCCCCTTGTGCTGAAACATGGGGGTGGCTGCATCATGCTTAGGCAGAGACAGTGAACATAGTGAAAGCTGATGGGATGATGGATGGAGCTAAATACAGGACAATCCTTAAAGAAAACCTATCAACCTTCCAGCAGGACAATGGCTTTTAACATAAAGCCGGAGCCAAAACAAGAAGTTTCATTTGAAGCATGTTCATGTGCTAGAATGGTCCAGTCAAAGTCCAGACCTAAACCAAATTGATTTAATAGATTAATGTGCACAGATTCTCTCCACCCAGTCTGACTTTGCTTTTTAAAATAATAATAATAATATTTACCAAGTCACTCTGAATAACTTAGAAATGAGATGATGTAGTTGGTTAAAGAAAGGAGTTTGTTTTTGCTTCCTTGAGGAAAGGCAGCTGTTACAAGATAGGAGCCATTTTAATTTGCAGCAGATTATGTAATGTCTGTTAAGATTCAATTTAGTCTTAACCCCCAAACCTACATGGCAACAGGCTCCCCCACCCATCCCCATGAGAATAACACCACAATAAATAACGGGACAAGATTTTGGCGAATGTGGCTTGGAAAGATAAGAGCATATCTCCTGCGCTGTGCAGCATTTATTGCTTTAGACCATCCATGCAGCAAAACAATTCCGAAACCACAGCCACGGACATGAAATACCTCCACACATGGTCACTGCACACATTCACCAGAAGAAAAAAAACACACACCATTCATACTTGCATCCCCTCTATCACAACTTCACGTCATGCATCCATGCACATACTTTCGCATTCAATTTCGTGAATTCAGAAAAACTCATGCACAAAGACACACGCAGGGATCCATTTGCAAACAGATACCACATTGTGTTTGGTGGTGGAGTTTCTAAAAAATAAAATGTTAATGAAGTTAACAAATATTCTTTGTGTGCATAGAAACTGCTGTTAAACAAGTTTTGGTTCCAAATGGCTAGAAGGAACATTATCCCAACACTGCAGGATATTACCTAATGTAATATATAAAGGTTTGTCCAATAGGTTTTTGTTGTTTTTTCAAAAAAAGATGTTCAGCTTCCCTCTGTTGCACAATCGCACCAGCGGCGTGGTCGGTGCAGGAGAGGTCATCCTGAACAAAGAGGCTTTTTGTCTCCGATTAACTGGTGCAGGATGACCGGAGATCCATCTTTGCAGAAGGAGATGAGGCAGATGTGACATGTTGTTTCTCATTAGTGGCATGCAGCTCACTTTTTCCCTCCGCCCCCACTTTGTTAAAAAAAAAAAAAAACAACAACTCTCGGCTTTGAACGCATGTGTGACAGCTGGAGACGAGTACTCGGCTAAGTGGAGGAAAATAAATCAAAGCACTTTCCATCTTTTTGTAATGATTTGTCTAATTCTTGTCCGCCATGTCCACGGAGGAGGAGAGGAGATGGAGGGATGGGAGGAGGGGGTAGAGATATCGAGGAGAGATGGGAACAGAGCAAGTCAGAGAGACGGTTGGGAGGGAACTGTGTCTTTAGACCAGCTGCACCACAAATCTGTTTATTCTGCACAATTTGGCATCAAACACAACAGACTGCTGAGTGCTTGCTTCTGCTCGTGGCGGCCCATTAAAATGGAATTCATTGCCGCCTTAAGAGTAAGTCCAAATTACACATTTTCACCTCTCTGCTCCATTCCTCTTTTGCACCGTTTCTTTTTCTCCATCTGCGGTGACGTCTTGTGGTTTTAGCCCCCAAACCCACCCGACGTAGTTCGAGCTGCAACCGTCAGGGTTGCTCATTACAGAGCGATGCAGGCAGTCGTGCCCTCATGCAAGTCGCCCGTCAGTAACCAACTCTGCTGTCACCTAAGTGCCACTCAGGCTGAGATCACCGTTTGAATCCAGTCTGTGGTGGAAGCTCATGCAGCTTTATGCCTAGCCCATCCGTTCATCCATTTTCCCTTAGTTGTGAAGCTCAGGGACAATAATGAATGATTTCCTAATAATCTGAAAAGTCTGGCATGCTGGTGTATTCAGCCTGCTTGAGTCGTATTTGGTAGAAGCACTGCTGCAGGTTGTTTGGGGGAACGTTTCTACAGGCTTTACACGTTTTCAGTGACCGAGATTTCACACTTGTTCTTTCTTGCAGAGTTGCTCAATTTTTAATCGGTTCTCTTAACTGGGTTTAGGTGTGAACTTTAAGTAGGCCATGTGTTGATCTAAACCGGGGGTGTTCAAACGTTTTGTCAGGTGGGTCAAAACTGACAAGTCAAAAGTACTCAAGGGCCAAGAAAATGTCAAACAAAAAAAGTTGTAAAAGTCCTCTGATTGTTTTGTTGGTTTGTCGAAAATGGATGTTATTCATTGTAGATCCAAGACCTAAAACAAATTGCACATTTTCTGTACTAAAGGAAAATTAACCTCATTTTCAAAATCATTTGTGCTAGATTGAGCAAATTTACTCTGTCATAAGAGAACGATTTGCGTCTCTTTCTTTCATAACACTTAAGCCAAATGAATTAAGTTAAATTAAAAGTGACTCAACGCAGCAGCATCGGCTTTTCAGTAAAAGTTTCTGCATAGAATCTACATATTATAAAAGTTTGGTTATAAAAAGACAAATACATTGTGTTGTACTCAATATTTTCTATTGTAAGAAAATGATGTTGGTAATAATTTTATCCTCATTAAAAAAAATGAGGATAAACTTCATTTTACCCTCACTTGAGCTGTAAGTCTCTGCAGCTCCTCCAGAGATGCAACAGACCTCCTGACTGCATTTTCATCAGTGTTTTCAACGTCTTGCCTGTCAGTTCAGGTGTGTTGATAAGGCCTTATAGACCAACTTGACTCCTAACATCTCCACAAGTCATCTTGGACTTCTTTGATTTTTATGATCCTTCTTGTTCACCAACGTTCTTCACCAAACCTCTGGGACCTCAACTTAATAGCTGCATTTACACTGCGAATCAATTACACTGCGACAAATATTACTTTCTACTTTGAAGGCCATTGCTTGCACTAGATTTTATTTAGGGGTATCATAGTGGTAAAGCACACCACTGTGCTTCCTCATGATTCAAATGTATAAAAGTCAAGTGGTGTAAATACTCCAGCAAGGCATTGTAATTAGTCTGAAAACCATTTATTTTACAAGTGTAACCAAAACTTTTGGTGTAAAGACAGTATGAACTCTGGGCCCACATCTCGCTCCATAAATCTCCTCGGCCAATGATGAATTCATATTTAATGACCGCGGCCATCGTCTGGGAAGGAGGAGCATTCTTTCATTATTGCCTCTTTCCCCTGCTGCTTGGTCGAGATAATTGATTTCTCTGTGGTAACAAGGTATCGACTATCCGCGGCAGCCAGCTAAGACGGTGGTTCGATTCAAAGGAGGAGCGGAGGGAAGCGGGGAGGAGGTGGAGAAAGACTGGAACGAGGGATGAAGCTGAGGAAAGAGAGCTAGAGCGCTGAAAGCTAACAAGGCATACAATTATCTACAGTTTAGAAATGCTCACAGGTTTGAGGCATGTGCATAGATCAGGGCAGGTTTTCTGTCTTTTACCAGTTTTGACAGTAAGTGTAGCTTGGTTTAATCCAGACGTTGGCCTGAGGTGAGTGAAAGAGTCAAATGCAAATCAGACGAATCATCTGTTCTCTCTGAAGATGTGTTCAAAGAAAACAATCTGCCATACAGGACATACAAGATCTGAAATATGTAGGATAAATTATTTTTAAGTGAACCAAGTGGGAGCTGTCATTTCATTTATCAAGTGTGTATTATGCTGTTCATAGAAGCTGAGTGTAAGTTTAGTGCATTACTTTCAGTGGAGTCATGATTGATGTAAACCCTTTCCAAGACTCTCAATCTGAAATATTATGATTTTGGGCATGATTTGCAATGTTTACCCTCCGGTAAGAGCGTGGTGGTGCAATGAAGATCCAATTTTGCATATTTATTTGCATCTTTCATATTTGTCAGAAGCCAATTCACTGCATATCCTTTGTCACAAAACAGTTCCCTCAGGAAGCTGCAAATAGACCCAATGACCTTTTTATTCTTAATCTATCAGTTAAATCACCAAATAAGCCATTTATCTCCCAATCAGACATTGTTAGTTTTAATCTTCTGTAAAAAATGAACCTGGCTAACCATTATACAAGTTACCTGCTGACAAGCCGTGACTTCAACACCTGGTCACTCAGACCGACTGACTACCACACTTAACAGCGGCAGGTGGATTTACCTCCCTTGCCATTTCGTTTGTCAGAAAACACTCTGCGATATCTAAAGAGCTGTCCAACCTCCTTTTAGCTCAACTAGTGGCCTTAAAGTCTTTTTCTTTCTTTCCTTTTTTCCATCAAACTTTTTAAGTCTCCCACTCAGGAAAATGGTGACTGAAATAGGAGAAAAACTGAAGGAAGGCAGGAAAGTTGGGCATAAAGTCCGATAGAAACTGAACTGTGAACATAAAAATATGTATTATTGGTGCTGTTCCTCTTAATCCATAAAGTTCTTTCAAACCGCACCCAGTAGCCATTTTTCTGCTACTCATTTCAAGCAATTGTGCTGCATCTATTGATTCTGATTCGCTTGGAACCTCTCACAAGTGAAAATGTGTTTTCATGTATTTATTTCCATGGAAAAAAAATTATTCTGCTCAGAATTTAGTTTATTAATTAAATGATCAAATTGCACTTATTGAGCCGATATATCTGCGATGCTGCCAATATTTACCCTGAACTCAGACACCTGCTACGTGCCCCACACAGCAACAGCCTGACACATATACAGTCGATAGCCGCAATAATTAACTTTATGACTCGGGTAATTATTGATTGCACTCATGATCCAGACGAAGGTGCTCGTTCCCATCTCCTCTCTGACACATCCGCCCTGCAGTTCGCTGTATAGAGGAATTAAGCGAAGCTCTTGTTGTTACGCGTTTACCAGCTTACATTGTAATTTATTTAAGAGCTCTTAATTGGACTAGTTACTCATTTGGCCCTCGCCGGGCCCACAGCAGAACGGAGCTCGATCACCGCACGCTGGGGCATGCTGGAGTATGGAGCTACAGAGACGCACTGTACACAGCCAGCTGTTTGATGTCTGCAGCATGCCAGCGTATGCTGCACCACACAGCATAAATAAACACAAAAATCCCCCGGTGAGAGGACAGATCGACACACAGGAGACCTTATTTCAGGCTAATCAACTATTAATGTTGATTTGAAATTCAGTTTTTTTTTTCCTTCCTGCAGGCTCTTCTCTGCAGTTATTTCTGGCTGAATGGATGTTTTAAGCAGGAAGAAAGAAAGCGAGAACAGACGTACTTGGATGAAACTGAGCACCATATTTTCACCATCTCCACTTCCCCATGCGCACACATGCTTGCACGCCTTCCCCAAACAGCTGGACTTGAATCTCAGAGGACCAAACGGGTTGCTAAGGCGATGTATTAAATGAGGCCACATAAATGTATGTCAGTGGGTTCTGCCTGGCTTAGCACTCTCCACAATAAGTGCTAATGGAATAACTATAAGATGTATAAATGATCCTTGCTTTAATTCATAATAATGCTGGACCTCATCGCCTGCCCATTCAGCCCAATAGATTATGGAAATAGCTCTAATGACTATTGGAACAATGAGCTGAAAGGCATTATCATTCAGGGACGCGTCAGCTTTGGAATAGCTGGCACTGTGCTCTTGCCCTTTCACTGAAGATCTGAAATACCAACGGCCTTGCATTCAATTAAAAGAAGAGAAATGAAGAATTACACCCGAGCTTCCTGGAACATTAATAACACACTTTAATGTGGTAATAATTATCCGCGTCAAAAGACCTTTTGTTCGGGTAGAATTATATTGAATAAAAACTAGCATCTCCTATTGTGTATACAGAGATTGCCTTAAATCAGAAGGCTTCCTCCCCCAAACAGACCTACCTCATGCGTAAAGACAAAGCAGCAGGATTACAATGTTTTATTTTTAGCTTGGCAATGGATGCAGAGACAAATGAATGTTAACCATTCAGTTGTAAAATCTTTGGTAAAAGTTATTCAGGTAAACAATGCCACAAAAAAATGAATGCATTTTTTTTTAAAAAATGGAATACAATATTTGCCAAACATGACCATACAAGCAGGGCCTCATATCAGTTGATTTAACTTTTTTGAATTATATGTATGCATGGTGCATCCTAAACACCCCTATAACACTTTAAGGAGACAATAAAAGCAGCATGGGAGGATGTTATGTTATGCATTTTTTTGGGTCATATGTATAGTGTAACACATTAGTTAAATATATATGCAAATAAATTGGATGTCAAACAGAGCAGATGGAGGTTTCACTTTAAGCTCACATGAGTGCGAGGCTTTGGTTTGCAGAAAAATATGTGTGCAAGTATGTCTGAATGATTATGTGCAGAATACATACAGTAAATCCTGTTCACTGCTGAAGGATTGCATGTCTTTAATGGTGCAACACCACCCTCTAGTGGTCGAAGTTACTATGAGGAAAACGCCTCGTCATTATTAGAGTATTATTGCATTAGTAAAGTGATTTAGAAATAAAAGTGATTTGTTTATATAACTAAACACATCAACAAAGAAAAAGTCTTACAAAAAAAGAAAAAAAAATACACTGGTCACTTACAAAATAGTTCCCCATTCATTGTTTTAGTCGAGTATTTGACGTGTGCTGGCTTGATACGTGGTTACAATCACAACATCTCACGAAAAACATAATTTGTTCAAAATGGTTGCTTGGTTACTAAAGGCTTCAATGTTTCTATAATTACAGAGAAGAAATCACAATTTTCAGCAACAAAGGATAAGTGATCAAAGATAGCAAATCAAATTATATTTTTGAAATGAAAAAAAAAAAACATGGAAAGTTCTATAAAAATAATAATAAAAAAAAACACTGAAAAAATTGTCACATGTGATTGCACAGTCATTTCCCTACATGATTAGACAAAAGTATAGCTTGTTTTTCCAGTCAGTAACATTCATATAGATCAAAATGTTTTGGCTTTCCTGCCTTTACTTCAGCTGTGGGGAAGCGAAGAAGCTTCCCTGACGGTTGGAGGCTGGTGTGGCTTTGCTCTTGCTCCCAAATCTAGGAGTTTGAAATCAAGGAGTTAAAAAGTGGACAAACAATATTTGTAGTTATACAGTAAAAAACATTTTAAAAAAATAAATAAATACAGTGGATAAATGTCAATTGTTTTTGCTTTAATGCACATAGTGAAGAAGCAGGAAAATTATGAAACTACGCAATAATAATATTACATAGACTAGTCCATTTAAATATCCTTATTAGATTAGAAAAAAAAAGTCAAGTCTTGAACCTTTCCAGGTTTTTTCCAGTTTACAAACTCACAAACTGTAAGGTACTTTTTGTGATAGACCAACGCAAAATAGTACACATCATTGTAAAGAAAAACAACCATGCATATGTATTCAGCTTCTTTACTCAATAAAATCCCCTGAGTAAGCTGAACCTTTTCATCTGGATGCAAAACATGATGGAAAACATCTCACCCTGACCACACATCCTGCATGGTGGATATTAACCAAAAACAGGCCAGAGGGAATGGAAGATGGATAAACCTTAAAACCAGTTCAAGAGAGCAAACGACCTGACTAAAATGGAAAGATTTAGATGAAAGCATGTTTGTGTATTTTAAATTTACCAGGACTGAAATGTACTTTCATTATTAACTCTGGGCTGCTAAATACTAATGTACCCCACACTTTTCAGATTTTTACTTTCCAAAAACTATTGAAAACCACAAATCGCTTGACTTTACAACAAGGTACTAATTGAAATGTGAAAAAAGTTAAGAGTGTGAACATTTCTACAAGGCACTGCAGTTATATTTTATCTATAGTAAAAACAATGCATTACAGTGTGAAAGTGTATAAGTGCTTACATGGTGGTGCTGGTGAGGGTCTGCATGACCCGCTGAGACAGTGAGCTGGAGGACGGCGTTTTGGGAAGCATCTGGTGTTCTGGAGTCGTCACTGGTCCCAGTATGCTCACTGGAAATTCAACAAAAAGGAAGAACTGGTGTCATTAACATAAATACCCCTTCTTTGCTTGGTACAGAGAAAATTGAAACTAGTGTTAGAGCCTTGGAGATTGACTGAGGTTTTGTGGGTTGGTTTGCATATCAATGGTGCTGGGAGGAACTGAATCAGGAACATGAAAAGCTTCCTTAAGTTGTCCCAAAAACTAGAAGGGAACTTACAGGTTGGGATTGTTTTTTGGCTTTGGCTCTCAAAACAGACAAAAAAGTCTTTGTAATGAGATTACTTGAAGATAAATATCTTTTTTTCCCCATTAGTGTTTGGCCTGGTATGAGTTGACATGCTCAATTCAATGTGTGTTCCAATTTCTGAACGCTTTAATTTCTTATGTTTTTCCTCTTATAAGTTAAATAACTCCAGAGAAACTTTCACAGGCTTCATGCTTGATTTAAACACAAAACTGTTTTAAACTGTAAGAATTTTTTTTTTTTAATTGCATGGAAACACTGACGAAAACTCCCTGAAACCGATTTGTAATATGCAGTTAACAGGTTGACAGTAAAGCAGACAGGAGCCCTGAAGCACACAATGGAAAGGCACCAGAAAGTCAAGAAGAATCCAACAGGGAAAACCTGTTCCATTCACCCAAAGTTGTCAAAATCTACTTAGCCAAAGTATCTCAAAACTCAAGAGATTTACTATTTATTTTATCTCATCAGTGTGCAGTGATCCACCTTTGTGGCTCGGAGTGTCGGTGTTCAGAGGCGTCTCCATGTCTACGTTATCGGGATGGGCAAACCGGCTCCAGTAGCTCCCAGGAATACTCAGCAGGCGCTCCACGATCTACAGAAACAGAAAATAAGCTGCTTCCTCCGTCACAAAACCTTCAGAGAGCTATAACTCATCAATCAAACCAAAAGTAAAAAATATGAATGACCTCAGCTGTCAACATTAAACACTTCTAAACTAAAGAATACGGTAGAGAGCATTGTTGTTCCTGACTCACTTTAGCTCGTTCATCTTTTATTTATTTAGGTCATTTTTAACCTTCCTATACACAAGTCAAAAATAGAAAACACACAATGCTGCAACAAAAATATCAAAGGAAAAGGATAAAACAAAACTAGTACAGAAAAACTTAATTTAAATTCCTATCAATGGCAAGAACACAAAGTGAAGACCACTTTACCCTCGGTTGTCTGCTGGTATCATGCAGGATGGTCATGGGGTCGGGGTCAGGAACGGCATGACCCACCAGCGTGGGACCAAAGACCCTGGCCAGGTTGCTTACACCCATCTTAGTGTCCACACTCTGAGACACCCTAGAGATCAAAAGCAGAGTTTTAAGTAAAATTAAACTTTGTACAAGCCTGACAGAATGAAGCGTTGCACGATAAGCTGCTGAAACCTAAAAGCTGAAAATTACTTGTGCAGGTGAATCATCAGACAGGCCAGTGTGTCCCGGTTAGGTGGAGGAAGCTCACCAACGGCCTGATACAAGAGGGCGAGGCTGTTGTCGTCATCTTGTATCTCTACACAGAAACATAAAGTTCCCATAAACTGATGGATAACAAACTAAACAGCCAGTTGCTGCTTAAAGTCTCAGAGACTCACCAGCTGCTTCCATGAAGACTTTGTTGAGGCGGAAGGTGAGAAGTGGCTCGGGCAGATTTCTTAGGAAGTCTTTCAGGACACCGGTGATAACATTGATGTCGTCGACTTTATTAAGAGACGGCAAAGTCTTGCCTCGGATCAGCTTCTCCTTTAGCTCCTTCACCTGGCGCTCATGGCCTGAGACTCTGTAAAGGCCAACCTGCAGGAACAGAAAGACTAACTGTACCTCAGCCAGCATCGTGCTCAACCTGTGATACCATAGCAACACTCTGGACTAACAGGAGAGGAGTCATCTGAAGTATCACTACAGGGGAGAAAATCACAGTAGATGCAGAAGCCATTTAGTGCTACAGTTTTTCCACATTTTCTTATGTTACAACCTTCTTACAAGATGGTTGAAAATTATTTTTCTCCTCGAAAATTATATATGCAAACCCCTTAAAGATAAACTGATGCATTTCCAGCCTTTGCTGACGTTCTTCCAGGTGTGTCCTGTTTCCACTGATCATGTTCAGATGTTTTCATATTGCCTGGATTACATAAAAATTGAACTAATTTTTCCTGTTGGTGATGCTGGAAAAAAAAAGGTACGGTCTGAAAACTCAAGCACAAGATTGCATGTTGTTCAAAAAATAAATTCTCTGGTCTTATGAACATAAAATACAACTTTGAACCTGAGCTTCATGACTGGAGGAAAATAGACTGCTTATCGTCAGGGTAACACCGTCTTTACTGTAAAGCAAGGTGGCTCCATGTTGCAGGGATGCTTTTCTAGAAAGACATCCCCAAATACAGCAGCCAAATATACAGAAAGCCTGCTATGGAACTCTAATTAAATCAACAAATTACCTTCATACACTTAAACATCTCTGGAAAGACTTAAAAATAACCATCTGACTGCAGATTTGAGGTAGTCTTTGCTGCAAATGTGCTTCAAAATATGTTGAGCAAAAGATAAATTCTGTCTCATTTTTATTCAATTTCAAAAAATGAGGTCAATTCATTTCATAACATAACAGGTGGAAAAACCAAAATGCTGGGAATGGTCCACATGCACAGGTTCATAAAACTGTTTTTTTCTATTATCTGACCTCATGAAGGCCTCTGCGTTCAATCTCTTTGATGCAGTAGATGACCAAGGTCGGGATCCTTGGGGCGCTGGTTGGAGCAAAGTCAGCCAGTGTAGTCTGCACAGAAAGGACATCCTAATGAGTACATGACCTGAAAATACCTGGTAAGAGTCCATTTATCAAATGAGTGTGTTTTTATATACAGCAACAAATAAACTTGATAAAACTTTGCTTTAAGAGTGAGGTATAAACTAATAATCTAAACGCATGTGTTATTATTTTTGCAGTTTTTGCTGTCTTGTTCTCGTTAATCGAAGGCCTGCCTGGTCATTCATGCCCACAGGGGGGACATTTTGAAGTAACGGAATCGACCTCAGCAGATACCAGGAAGACCAAACACATAAAAGCAAAGTTGCTCTATTTTGTTCCTTTGTTCTTGCAGTGGATTTAGAAATGTCGTCAGAGGTAAAAGGTAAATGTCTCCATTGTAATAAACATCATGTGTTGTGTGGAGTAAAGTTGGGAAAAGATTTTACAATCTTCTGCCTGAACAAGGGCTCAAACAATTAACTGGATTAATTGTGATGAATCCGTTATTGAATTAATTTAGCAATCAATAAATAATTACCTATAGACTCAAAAATAGCATTTGCTGTGAAAAAAAGAACATATTCAGCAAAATGTTTAGCCAAAACAGTGCAATATTTATACATTTTGCAATCAACATTAAAAACACTTTTATCTACAAATATTTTTCACAAAAAACTCATCAAGTGGCAGTTGAAGCTTTGTCCAGTTCAAATTCACCAAAGGAATTGTGTTATTTGATTTTAAATAAAAAATCTGCAGAATATGGCATTTTTTTTCATCTGATTAATCGATTTGTTGTTGGGATAATAGAATAATCAATAACTAAAATAATCATTAGTGTGCAGCACAATCACATATTGTAAAAAAAAAAATGGACAGAAGGGAGTAGCGCAGGAATCCAGTCTGTCTCTGTGCTTTACCAGAATATAGGCCTCAACCTGATTGAGAAGCTTTAACACCTGCCATGTAAAGGAACCATAAATGAAGAGATCAGAAACACACCTCTGTTCCCCTGATGGGCGTTTCAAGAGCCGAGGGATGACACGGCAGGGGGCAGTTATCCCGGCACTCCAGATGGGTCACAATCCTGCAGTCCTGGCAGCGAAGACAAACCTTGCCGAACTTTGTTCTTCTTCCGCAAGGTGCACAGAACTCAGACTTGATCACCTGATAGATAGACATGTAGTTCATTAAAAATTCGGTTTAAGAATGAAAAACAAATAAGGAGAAGAACGTAGTCCAACCGTTTTGGGGATGAAGTGGTGCTTCTTCCCTCCTTTAATTTGAGGAGTCTGGAACTGAACTGGGGTTTCAGACACCGGCTTGCTGGGAGCTTCACTGGCTGTCTTATAGTGGTCAGTGGTGGTTGTGTCAACCAACGCTGGAGATAATCATTTTGTTGTAATTTAACCACACATTTTGCTTTCATTGATAATAAATCGCATTGTGAGGAAGAAGTGAAATAAAAAGTCCTCACCACTCCTCTTGCTGCGGGTCCAGTAAGGCACCGTCTCGATGGTGGAGACGGCCTCGATGCCGCCACTCGCAGGCAGAGTGATCGTCGTTTTGGCCACGATAGACTCATTATTCTGAAGCGTAATAAAGGAGACAATTCATGTAATCTTCGTCAAGAGCAAGCTGAACTTTTAAAGAACTAAAACAGGTTGTGTTTAGAATGTCATGGAGCCCAGCGGGCTCCGGGGGGCAGCATTACTCTTTCTGATGTACAGCCTGAGGAGCGGGGCTTCTTCACTGCCTGTGGAGGACCGTCTGTGAGTTTTCTAGAGGAACGCTGCAGTTTCAAAAGTAAATTGTGCAAACCAAGAAAATGAGAAATCAGTCAGTGAACAGAATCAATAATTAGACCTCAAACAAAAAAAACGGCTAAACCATTCGGTCATCAGTGGGAGAAAACGCGGTTGAAAAGGATGAGTAATGACGTGACTCACTCGTTTTGGCCGTCTGCGGAGTCTCACATTCTTCATCACAGAAGAATCCCAGTCCTAAAGGAGAGAAGGCAGTGTAGAAATATTAAGCCACTTTATTAATGAGATCCTTAAGTCACAGCTACTGTAACTGTTTGACACAGAAAGCTTACCTGAGAGTCATCCGTTTGGTCATAGCTTATATCTGACAGCAATGTTGATTCCTCAACTCTACTTATTCTGTAATATAAAAACAGCCTCAGTGAACAAACCATGTGTGCTAATAGCTAGTTAGAGAAAGGCCACATTCAGTGTTAGAAGACAATTTCCACACATTATAGTTGATTTTCATGTCATGATACAGAACAAAATATAAAATTATATTTCTGAAAGGTTTGGAAAATAACTAAAATAGAAGCAAAGTTTGTGATATAATTTGACAAAATACAAAAAGTTCAAAAGGTGTGAATACCTTTGCTATTTGGAATTTTTTTTTTTTTTTTTATCGAACCTCCCACTTGGTATAATAGCTCTACCTGGAGCGCCACACAAACTCCATTCCTTATTATCTAAGGAATTTGGCTGCCACACATGCAGCAACTTTTCAGACCATGTTGCGTGAGGCTGACCTTCGGCTAGAGTTGATGTTGGTTTTGGCGCCTTGGGCTACCAGCGAATGGGTGCTGAGAAAGGCCAGGGCTGACCGCTGCTCCTCACTGAGGTGAACACTGCTGCCATTATTCTCTGCGATCAGCAGCTCCCGGATCAGCTCCACCTGCCGCTCCTTTTGTCGTCACAAAGCAGCAGGATGACAGAGACAAGTCAATGCAGATGATTTTTTTTAAATTAAAATTGACAGCATAAATTGCTTTTTCTGTTTTTTTAAAATACAATAAACTATACTGAACTTTACAAACAGAAAACGTAAGAAATCAGTTAGACACCAACTAGTTTCTCATAGACGGCCTCTGCCTTCTGTCGTCGACGGATCTCCACGTCCACCTGGTTTCGCGCGTGTTTTAGTTTGACCTCCAGTGCCCCCCTCTCCGTTTCCACTTTGGCCAATACTTCTTTGCAAGAAACCAGCTCTTCACCTGCCAACAGCCACTTCTTGCGACAGTCTTCAAAGTTCACTGCCATCTGGTGGAACTCTGCAGGGCCGGAGAAACGTGCAACAACATGCATTTTAATTAGCCAAACAAAATATTACATTTAATTTATTATCACAGCAGCATTATGCAATACATCAAAATCGCAAAGGTTGGATTGGATGAAATATTTATTTAAATTTTATCTTCACTTATGCTCTCCAACTTAGTTCTTCACATTTGGCCACTTTCAAGGACTTTCTCTGCACTGAAACTGAATTTAGTGACCGAGATGCTAAAGCTTACAAAGAGTGTCGAAACACCGCAATGACGGAAAATAAAGATTTGAGGGTTGATGCGGCAAAATCACAAATATTGCAACTGAATTCAAGACATGCGTAGCATGACCTTGCTTTTTAGAATGCGTCAATAGAATGGCCACATAATTCCCAGATTCACAAATGCCATTTGAAAAGCACAAATAAAAAAATAGAAGTTATTATGGAAAATAAATACAAAGTTTACATAAGAGGAAACAAAAAGATAAAGTATTTGTCGTACTGTTTCTTTCTTTTTTTTGCCGCACTTATCCAGACCTGGAAACCGATTCAAACATTTCCAGTCAGTGTAGCAAGTTTTAATGCTGTAGCACTAAGCAAGCTAAGCAAACTAGCGTCGGCAAACACCACAGTGAGGTCTGGTGGTAACTTACGTGGTTCAATGTTCTCATTCAGAGCGTCCAGGTGAGCTCTGAGACTCTGAAACTGGTTGAACAGGTTCACAACGGACATCTCCATATTGTATTACTGCGACTGTTAGCAAAAACAAATGAGTTATTGAGCTAGGAATGTATCTTTACACGTGATATGCATCATTGTTTTCCAGGAGCCCGAGCACTTGCTGCAAAGTACCATTTCAAACATTCCGTTTACATAGAGTTAGAGCGCAAAATACATCGTAAAACTACGTTATATACATATTTAAGACAGACATAAACTTTTCAAAATGAGCATTAAAAAAGTTGCTTGTGTGTTAGCACCCAGCTAACAGTTTATCTCGACATTAATTAATCACGTCAAAAACCACAAATCAGTTACCTGTCCAATATGCAGTCCGTGGGTTAGTTAGATGGACGTGTATAATATTTATGTCCTCAGCGGAGGTCTGGTTGTGTGTTAGCAGAGCATCAACCCAGCCACGCCTGGCAGAGCTTCCACATTCCTTCAGTTCAAAATCAGCGCCGGTTTTCTTCTTCGTCAGCTAAAAGCTGGCGTCAGAACTCTGGCGCCCCCACCTGCCAGATTTATAATTGCACAGACGACGGCAATTAGTTTCTGTCAAGTGAATAGATAAGAACATTTTAGATGTAGTTCTCTTAAAGAAATACAGTATTATAATAATGAACATCTTACCTACCTGTAGTAAGTAGATTTTTAATTTGTAGTAATTTTGATGGGTCTTTCACACCAGGAAAGGTTTACCACTGTTTCATGCTTTCTCCATTTGTAGATAATGGGTCTTTCATTGTGGTTTACTGGAATCCCAAAGCCTTAGAAGTGGATTTGTAAGCATTTCCAGAATGACAGAGTTGCATGATTTTGTTTTGCTTCTCTTCTAAAGTTTATTTTCAGGCCATTTATGTAGGCGATTTGAAGTCTTTTATTCTTCTTCATGTTAGACATGTTAGATTTACCGTAAGTGATCTCTTGATTATTCAAGTCAAGCAGTAATGAGACCTGGTTGTGGCTCAAAAACTAGAAAAAATGTTGTTAATCACATACATGCAGGTTGGTTTGACTAACATTTTTCATTTAATGTATGAAATTTATTTGATGGCAGAAGATACTCAGAATATTTTTTGTCTCATGTAAGTATTTGTTTGGTGAGCTGAAACATTTCAGTGTGACAGAGAATTTTAAAAATATGTAATTTCAAAAGACTTTATTTTGAATCTAGTTTCTTTAATTGACAGTCTGGATAATCAATTAGCTTTGTAGCTGGGGTAAAGTTTACAGAAACATTAAAAAACTTCTGTAATAAATTCTAATGCTTTATTTTGTCTGCAACTTCTTAAACAGCCCTGAAGGATTTACATCAGATCTGAAGACAGATGTATAATATAAATAACACTACTAATTAAAACGGTACTCTTGACCTAGATTACTCCACCCTGTTTACGTGTTTCAGTGTAAGGTGAATTTAGAAATCATGCATTTAAGCCCGTGAAGCAGCCAGTGTTTGTGTGTCATTGTCTTCGTCCTGGCTCTTGGGATATGCAGGGCAGCTTCATTCATCAGCTACTGCTGTCATATCTGGGTGAAGTAACCACCTTGCCGTGCAGCATTTAATAAGAATAATACTCTTACCCACATGCAGAGTATTAATTGTCCATATACACATATATGTATCCAGCAAACCATTTGAACAATATGTTAATAGACTGGAGCTATTTTGTATGCATCTGTTTGATTTTTTTCTTTGCAGTACATTAGTCATCTGATTTAGCATCATACTGTTTTTTTCCCTCAAGTACAGCATCCATCCCTACTGAGCAGTGCAGGTCCATTATTGTTGATTTGAGATAATAGGATCTGTCAGTCAATACAGCCTTTCTGTTTTTATCAATAATTCATGTCTACAGGTACATTTCCTGCAGTCAAGGATAATTTAACTCCTAACACTCTGTTTTACACTAGTCACTGACTGACTCTTCAAATCCGAGAGGGAACTGTCAGTATGCAGTGCTTTGCAAATGCATTCGATACCCTTTATGCTGATTCTCTCAAAGAAAACTCTGTGCGATCAATTGCCTTCAGAAGTAACCTAATTTACATAGAGACCAATCCAAATACGTAGATGTAATCTGATGCAGCAGCTCTTTGCGGTAGAGAATATTAGTGAACAAACATCATAAAGACCAATGGCTACAACAGGCAGAAAGAAGAAGTTTGAAGAACATTTAAACTTTGAGCATCTCCCAGATCCTCTATCTAACATCAAAATATGGAAAAGTATAACTCAATTTTGGAGGAGCTGCAGAGATCTACAGGTCAAGTGGGAGAGTCTGCTGATGAGACAACTATTTGTCATGCACCTCTAATATAGTTTTCATGTGAGAGTCCCGTTGAAAGAAAGTCAACAAAGGTCCAAGTTTGCTCCATCCCCTTTAAATCACATAGGAGACACCACAAACAGGTTCTTTGGTAAAATAAGGACAAAACAAACCAATGTGGTAGCTACAGCGGTTTGAAAACTATATTTAGCTCCATCTGGCTTACATTAAATTCATCCATCCATCCATCCATCCATCCATCCATTTTCTTCCGCTTATCCGGGGTCGGGTCGCGGGGGCAGCAGCTTCAGAAGGGAGGCCCAGACTTCCCTCTCCCCAGCCACTTCTTCCAGCTCCTCCGGGGGAACCCCAAGGTGTTCCCAGGCCAGCCAAGAGACATAGTCCCTCCAGCGTGTCCTGGGTCTTCCTCGGGGCCTCCTCCC